>NQII01004346.1:6183-87443 GCA_002778355.1 Clitarchus hookeri
CCTCGAAATGCCTCTGTTGTAACAGGTACAGTTTCCGAATTGAAAGATTTCTTATTGTTTAACAACTAAGGCTCGCCTGTATCTTTAAATAAATATTCAAAAGACTAATGTTATTAAAATATGTGAATAACAAATGTAATGTGTATCCAAATATTATTATGTTTTTTCTTTACCTCAAATAATGAAATAAAGGCAGGAGAATGATGATGATCTCAATAATATTAATTAATAATGATGATAATAATAATAATGATGATTACATCAAGTATATTTACCTTTATGTAGTGTTTGAGACATTTGTGAATAGCCCAACATGTCTCAGGAATCATTGTGGACATTAATTGTGGTGATATGATAGCACTGAATTTTAAATCTTCGTAGCTTTGTCCGGTAGCCAAAAATCGTAAAGTAGCAGTTAATCGTTCGCTGACACTTATGGCTTGTCGCATAAACGTATCCTGTTTTTTTATTAACGGTGTTACCATACAAAGGAGCTCTTCAAAACAATCAACATCCATCCGCAAAAAGTTATGAAGGTCCTCTGATTCCAACTCTTGCATGATGTTCATGTGGCACAATTCTTTTCGTTTCTGTAACCATTTCTTCACCCAGTACTTCCTTCTTCTTTTTTTTTGTGGTGTCACCATGGAAACAGCCAAGGCTACGCCGACTTTCTGAGCGTTTGATAGTATTAGAGCCATTTTCACTGATTCAAAACAACACGTCCGTTCCGTAGCACGTTCACTCTCGCACTGAACGGCAGGCACGTCTGTAGAGAAGCTACTAGATTGGCCCAACCGCCCTGCACCCTAGATTGCCCCTGCAGCAGGCAAGTGAGTGGCCCCCTTAAGGCAGCAGCCTAGTTGGAGCTGCTTTCGTGTTTGAGGCTCAGAACCGCGGAAGCGATAAGGGCGACATTAACAAGCGTACCAAGTGCGCTATCGCCGTTACGCTCAGCGCTCTGGAATGGTGCGCAGTATTCTCGTCGTTGTTGCGTGAACCTATGAAACATATTATTGGTGCACCAATATTCAATGCCGGCTCCTAACGTAGATTGGCTCATGTCTGGAGTGTACGTTTCAAGATTCAGTAGTCTGAAAAAAAAACCGTTTTCAGCGGTGTTTTGGAATAACATTTATAGCATGCGCGATGTTTGAAAATGCTATATTGTCTTCGTTTGGGGTATGTTTTCTTTTTGGAGGTATTACATTGGAGATAAGTTTAATTTCTTTAAAAAGCGCCTTTTTTCTTTAAACATGCTGTAACGTTGTTCAGTCGAAGGTAGGCGACTACTGCCAGAAGAACTAGACTAGCTATAGATCGGGTTACACAACTTTTAGGAAATTTTCGTTTAAGAAAAAATACTCACTGTTACAGTTTAATTTTTTCCGTAATGTTTATTAGTATCTTGCCAAATAAGAACAACTTAAAATAATTAATTACTTATGAAAAATATAATTATTATAAATTTGCTTAAATTAAAAATATTCGGACATTAATCTTGAAAAGTCATTTTAGTTGATTTTCAAGTTTTGTTTACTCAGCAAAATATTTTGTTGGGGCAACTAAATATATATTTGGCCCTATAAAAACAAATATTTTGTTGGCTTGGACAAACATATCTGTGTGTGTGTGGGGGGGGGGGCACACCTGCCTTGTTATCGCTTGTGGTGATGACTTCACTCCATACTAGTGCAGGAATCAACGACTTGGGGAGCGATTGCGCGAACTTTCTCGGCATCACCTCCATAGTGGCGCGACTCGAGGTGCGAAAAACAATCCGGGCCAGGGCACCTCAGCTATATAATCCACGGCGTGCCTCTGACGTGTCGACACTCTTGAATGGACACAAGTGTCTGACAGAGACGGCGGGCGACGGTGCAGTGACCAGCAAATGCACTCTAAACCATAAACCGTGTCCCGACATTGAACTGCTGTTATGCCAACAAGACTAGCAAAAAGGGCGTTCATTGAATTTGAAACTTCTTAGTAAACAAGTGCTTTGAGATGTTTCTATACTTCCTCTAACCCACCTGGAATGCAGTTTCATTACAATCAAATTGGTGAAAATTAAGATATAAACCAACACGTTAATCATTGTTAACCATGTGACTGACAGCTGTGTTCATTTGAGGTAGGTCAGTGTTGTGTATATGCGCAGAAGAGCCAATAAGCGGTCTGCCTCTTAATTAGACTATAAAGAGTGATAATTTAGCCAAATCAATGAGTATAAGTGAAAATGGCACGACCGGTGATTAGTGTCAGATAACTAATTGATATGATGGTTTTAATTCACAGATTTATTTGTGATTTCCTTTGAACGTCGAGAATACTACGTACTGCCTTAAGTAATTTGTTCCACATGTATATTTGCTTGATACACCAGTCGACAATAGCTTATCAACTGACTTTCAGTGAATTTTATTTCACTGATTCGGGCATAGAGTGCGCGACGTTCGGGAGGGCGGAAACTGCGACTGTAAGAACGTGTGTCTCTTCGTGAGTGACGGACAATTGGAATATTTTAACTGCATGGCAGTCGACATTTTCATCCTACATTTGTAATAACGAGCGAATATTAAGCGACTGCAAGCAGTATAAGGGAATTGATTAGGAGTTCAATTATGGTTGAAATTAGCATGAAAATTGCTGTTGCTTATAAAAATAATAAATATTTAGATAAGGGAGAGGCAGTTCTGTTTTGTAAATAATGCCTGTATGTTCGAAATTAAATTCGCTTCTCTTATTTTATCAAGACTTCCGTCGCTTGTGAACCATAATGCTCCCGAGGCGATTTGTTAGCAATAAGTAACGCGATGGGAATATTTAATTCAAAGTTGATTTCGAATGTTATCAGTAGGGAATTCACTTTAATTTCTGGCAGAACGCTAGAATTCGCTGTCCTATACATACTCGAGTCAGTGCCATTTGTTTAGGCGTTTCTGCAGCAGTGAGGGCCCATTTGACTTGACAGGACGTGATTGTACCAGCCTTCCGTTAGTAGCTTGCTATTGGTCCGAAGCCGAACAGGGCGTGCCCAAACAAAATGCAGTCCAATGACAAACACAATACTTAAGCATAAGTCTGTGAACGTCTAGTATGTCCCTAAAAAATAACACGAATTTTGCACGTCTGTAGTGATCATTAGACACAACCGATTTTTGCGAAAATATTTCATGACTAGTTGTGTTTTTTTTTTTCTACAGTTTAGCTCGGATACACTTTCGTGAATGTATGATTTCCGTGTTACACGTCTCAGGTGCCAGCGCTCGTATCACACACGTACGGATTTGGAGTTAGCAAACTCTGATTGGCCAGTCGAGTAGGAAAGGGTCTTCCTACAAAGACACGCCGCCATTAAGGAAAATAAAACCTCTGGAACGTCCGTAGGGCGTTGAAGTCTAGCGTTAGGAATTAGCGTGTCCCTACGCACGGTGACGAAGATACAGGAAGCTGTACGTTTCCAGTCAGCGCATTTGATCTCGTCTCGTACCGCGAGGCCCGGTAGCTGGAGGCGGGTTCATGTGCGAAGTGCTCCAGCGAGTCAAATGCCGCTGCCACGTTATCTGATGCGCACCGCACATACGACTACTGCCTACATGTTTTCTGCAATCTCGTACAGTTGTTGTTCGCCAAAGCTGCTCCCTCCCGTACCCGAGCCCCAAGGGTATAACGGGAGACACTATTCAGAGCTCTGTTATTATGAGTGCACTTCGGCTTCAGGATTTCCAGGCAGAATCACGTCAGGTATCATAGCGTGGAAGGACTACTGTCTACAGGTAACTGCTGATCACGACAAAGTCGAGCTCTTATTTTTTTAACGAGGCGCTCTTAGCCACGGGGGCCATACCGCACCCCGGCCTCCCACTAGGCGGGGAAGAGGGATCACGCCCTCTCACCGCAAACATGACCGCGCTCACCATTATTGATCAGACCCCTCTGCCCCAATCTGTACACAGATTGCACCAAGCAAGCCCCGATCTGATATGACAGATCGCACAAGGCATGTTCTCCCATAAGGCTTGAGACTCTAGCACTCAAAGTACCATGCGTATGGTATGGCCGGTGCACTATCCAAACACCTGACGTGATCTCGGGCACGTCCCCGGAACTGTCCAGNCTGTAGTCGTGCTTGTCTGTAACAGAGTGACTTTAGTACTTACACGCGATGTAACTACAACTGCACGGTTTTACTTCCCTCATACCTCTTAGCTTAAAGAAACAGAGGAGAAATCTCTAACAATGGAATATTTTTTACAATCTTTAATTATCATTTATTTTTTCATTGTGATGCATTTATTATAATAAAATCATAACCTCTCGTGGTTAGATAATTTGTTTAAATTTCTACCCTGCATTAACTAGATTACAATGAATGTGTCGTGATATATTTCTATACCTATTCGTGGTTTCTCCACACTTTTTAAATCAAATATTGAAAAAGTACCCCATGTATGACATGTTTGGTTGTGTCCTAAATATGTAATGCACCAGAAGTGTTTTATACTTGTGTCAACGTAAAAGTGGCTTATTTTTGGTTAAGGTAAATATTTTCTTATATTTTTATCAATGAACAACCTTACCCGGCCACGCGTTGCTGTGGCATAAAAGATTTTGGTTCTATTCATTTCTGTGAAATTAATTGAAAGAAGTATATGTATTTTCAAATTATCTTTATTATTGAAGTACTTGTTCGTATACACTGTTTTTAGTTTTATCATCTTCCGCGCGTTTGAATAAGTTGGGTCGTTCAAACAGCTGAAATGTTCAAACGGACAGCTGTCAACAGAGGCGCTTCCTGACGCGAAAGCATGGTAAAAATGAGCTTCTTGCACATTTTAGTTCCTTTGCAGGTAAAACAGAAAAAAAATAAAGGTGTACAAACACTCGTGGGAACGAAAGGAAGGAATTAATAAAATTTAGATATATTTTTAATAGCTCAGTATGTCTTGACTTCCGTCACAGAAAATGTTTTTAAATTTCGTAGAATTTTTATTTAAGGCATATCAAAGTTGCACTAATGAATTTAGCTTAAATTTTTTTTTGTAGCGAATTTGATAAATAAACTGCCGTGCAGCAGAGAGTAGTTCACAACCTGATGTGAACCACTAAATATTCAAATCACTAGAGTGGCATGCTTCAATTTGAAGTTAAAGCGCAATTGATGTTTCCGGCATACATTTTGCTGTTCGACGTTTGGGCAAAGTGAAGCAAAATAGTTACAAAAATTTAACGACACTTATGAAGATGGGCGAGTAGGAAGGAAAATATATATTTACTTTTCCTTAGTTAAATTTTACTTCAGTAGGAGTTTTCTCATGCAATGGCGCGGGAAATTGAAATTAAAAAAATTCGTTAAAACTCTAAAATTATTTAGTTATATGCTTTTGCTCCTTTGCTTAAGTGGACTATAGAAATATTTCCCAATGTAGCCAGACTTCGAGACAATACTTTGTACCAGATGATGAGTGGAATATCGTTACTTTGCCTGATAGACTATTCCCATACTTGTCGTGTTTCTATCGTAAATACAAATGTTTCAGAGGAACCAGAAGGCGGAGGCTACTGCCATAGCACTCTCCATCACTCACGTGTTTTGTTCCTATAGTCTGTTGGCTGTTAATTCACACTTCTTGAGTCAAACCTTTAAAAAATCGCCCCTTGTTTGGCGGTTTTTGGTGGTGTCCTAAATATTTCTTATATCACATGCGTTTTATACTTCTGTTAAAATGAAAGTAACTTTTTTTTTTTTTGGTTAGATTGAACTTTTATTTAATATTTTAATCAATCAATAACAATATTTAATTTATAATTAATATGAATGAAACAGTGATAAAATATGTGTGTTGGTAATGTCTAGCAATAAATAGTTGTAATGAGAAATTATTATTTCACTGAGTGCGCATGAATGCGGTGTGTTGTCCCTTTGGTGTGATTTTCTAGACCTAGTTAAGCTTTGTCTGCACGAGGCGGAGGAATATCCTGGAAGTAGAACTCAAGCAGGGCTTCAGGAAAGTCGGAACTAACTGTGGATGGACTATAGATAGATGACGTAGTTGTCGTGATGCGGTGATAAGACCGTGGCGAGAAGTGTTCGGAATAGGTAAACGTGGCGGATGTTGCCGGTGGCTTGCGATTTTTCTCTGGGTTCTCCCGTTCCCACCATCGGATCTAAATACCCAAGTGTCTGAACATCGCGCGAATACCTCTGACATATCTGCCTCACAGTACTGAAGCCTTTCATTCCCACATTAATTTTTGATCTCTGTTGCAGATGAGAAATTTTTTGACCAGGGCTGTACGTAAGATGGCAAAGAACTTATTTAATTATTACAACCAATAAGGCTTACTCACGCTTTGTGCTCGGTGTTCAGTGATGTGAACCAGTCATAACGTAGCGTAGTATCACGTTTTACGAATCAGTTACGTACAGAGAAGATCACAGGGCACTGAGCCTCGCAAAGTACAGTGCTGGTCAAATGTTACTTTCCCGTGCAACACGTAGACAGTTGGCTACAATAGGCATGAAAGAGTCAAGAACACAGAGATAAAACAGCTGCTTTTACCTCGAACTCAAGCCGCACACGCCAGCAAAATGGCGTCACTACCCGGCAAAATTGGAAAGCAGTTCGCCATTCAGCACTTGGAAGCCTATACTCGTCAGTAGAGATGTTGATATTGGAAAAAAAATTATCGATATTATCTATATAGGCTATTTATAAAAAAGTATCGTATTACAAGACGATATATCGAAGGAAAAATATTGATTTTCAGTCCATCAGAATCCGTTATTTTATGTATTACGGGACTTGATAAATGTTAAATTTCTTGGAATATTACATATTGAGGACACGAGGCATTGCAGAAGGATGTATCGACTGTTTTTGGTGCACATTGCCAAAGGAAATATAGTAATTTTTAAAATTAAATTTGTTTATACAAAGCAGCGCTTATAAAAAGAATATTTTAAAAGTATGTATCTCCGATACCTGGAAAAAGATATTGATTTCGACAAAATATATTTGATCTATATTGACGATTTATATCGATATATCGTTGACATAATATCGTAATTTCGATATATCGTTATTTTTCAACTTCCCTACTCCCCAGCCCACAAGCCAGCCAACAGGGAACGTTTCCGGGCATGCAGTTGCCAATGAGAAACAAAGGCCATCTCTGAAAGTCCTGTGCAGCCAATCAGAGAATGGGCATGGCCTCATCAAAGGAACCGCCACGTCATTTCGTTTCTATGTCCCTGTCTTCTCTGCGTCTCCGCCGCAAGTGACATCATTTTCCTGAAATACATATTGCGTCATAACTCCCCAGACAAGACTTCTGAGCAGCACGAAAACTGTCAACAGGTCTGCTCAAATTACACGTCTTCCGTTTTTGGTTCGCACTCCGCTCGAAATGCAAATCCCATGGCCATGCCCTGACGGCCAGCTGAAAATCGCGACACGTAATCAACAGTTCGCATGTCTTGCACAGCGTTCCATAGTTTGAGAAGTAGGTAACGGATTTTATTCTGCCTCTGTATGTCCTCGCAATAGCATATGTTTTGCAAAGTTGCACAGCTCTCCCGCTCTTCGCATTCCTGTTAATATAAATGTGAGAATAATCTTCAGCGGTGTGCAGATAAGACTTGGCCACAGAGCACAAGAACGCAGAGGTGCAACGGCCACTTGTACTGCGAACTCTAGCTGCACGTACTCTAAAAATGTCTTTACAAAATATTCTGAACGGAAAAGAAAACCGTTTCTTATAAATAATTTATTTTTTATTAGTACGAAAGGACCATGTAAATCAAATATTTTGATTGATCGTGATTACTTTTATTAATTTGGCAGATTTAAGTGCATTAAATTTAGTATTTAATTTATACTATTAATATAGTAATTAATGATAATAACTATTGATTTTTTTCTATAATTTCTTTTTTAATTTTGATTATTTTTCTTAGAGACAGTTCTGTTTACAGTAGCACAATATTGCTTTGATTAAAATACGTTACAGACACATAAGTTTTCTATCAATAAAGGTTTTCCTTACACGTTCTTGTTTTATGGCAACATTACCCTCAAAGCAGCACAAAAAATGTTTTTTTTGTTGTTGTAAATGTTCACAGTAAAGAAGTATTACTTCGTAACAAAGATAAGCTTTAGCGATCTTAAAGGTTCTCTGTCGTTCATTGTGTTATTTAGCACGTGACTGCTGTCCTGATGCAGACATAAATAAACAGATATATTCTGCAGTTACCAAACTACAACTTTGCAGATATACAGTCCTCCTGCAGACGTTTAATGCCCGTATAAAGTGCAGTGATTCTCCAAATAATTTACCTATATTCCTCGCAAATGGCGACATTATATTCTGGCCCATTTTACTAACCTACGTATCAAAAGCAGTCGGGACATAATAAGGCCGTTTGGTGAAGGTCGTCAGACTACTAACACGTTGTGTGCGGGTGCAAGTCGCCAAGACGTCCTAATAGTATTTTTTCTTGGTGAATATAATTTTGAAACATTTGTTACTTCTTACTGACTAATCACTAAGGCCAGTGACTTTTCGCGTATAAATCTGAGCACAAAGTAGAATTCAATACTCTATAAACACCTCAGCTGTTGTTATACGTCCATTGGCTGCTGGTGCCGTGTCCGTCTTTGACCTAGCCACTCAGGACTAAGTAACTCCGACACTGAACCTTCATGATTCGTGCGCAAACGGTTAACACGGGCCAGAACATTTTTTAGCCAATCAAAGGAGCTGGCTGACCCTACAGTGTTTTGGACTGTATCTTGTCTCGAAATCTTTTCGCGAAATATCACTCCCCCTACTAATCACTGTTGTTTATTAGAACACAAATTTTCTTCGCAGTGTAACTGGTATTAACACAAAGACGTCTGATGAACTATTGTAACGACAATGCAAGGTTGTCATGGTCATTACTAGAGAGAGCCGATTTTCGCGAAAATATCTCAAGACCAGTTGTACTTCACAACACTTCAGCTCAGATCAACTTTTGTGATTGGATGTTTTCCGTGTTACGCGTAGTTGGTTTCTGCTCGCGAATCACAGACGTACAATACTGAAGTTACCTGATTCTGATTGGTCAGTCAAGTGGGAAAATATCTCCTCACAGAGATACGCTGCCAGGAAAAAAAACTGCCGGGACGTCCGTAGCATATTGAAATCCAGCATGTGCGCAAATATTTTCGCGAAATTCGAGTAGGCCAAACCCTAGTCATTACTATATGAATGAAACAAAAATAATGTCTGCTACAAGCCTACTTTGCAAAGGTTCATATTTTAACTAGTTTTTCTTTGCTGCAGCAAATCACGTGTCTCAGAAAAGAAAGCGTTTTTACAGTGCGTGCCAGCAAAAAGGCTTCACCGGCCGGCGTCATGTTGGAACGCCATTCACCCATTGGCGACTGGTAGCCTACCCGCCTCCCGGCAGGCCAGCCAATACGGGACCTGCATGTAGCAGCCAATCTAACACGAGGCCCGTTCCGAGAGCCTCGCTCGTCCAATCAGAGAATGGACACGCCCACATCAAAGGAACTTCCTTACCATTTCGTCTTTGCATACACGTCTACTCTGTGAACGCTAGTGGGGTGCAGAAGCGCCTATTACACAAGTTACCTGATTGTCACACGCCATTTTGAAAGCGAGTAACATCAGCAGATGTCGGTACCGCCGAGATGTGGCCCACATTGCTCAACAGCCGCTCAAGAATTTCTCCGCAATTTATCGCGAACACCCGATTAATCTCAGCAGACGACATTAGTCGTTGTTACAAGCCTGTTATTGTTCGCGGCTTGGCCAGTTGAGTGTTTATTGTTTTCTCGCTATCCTCCGGGACCCTGTCAAATAAAGCGTGGGTGGGCTGGCGATAAAAGCCAAACACACGCTCGTCTGTTTGGACTCACGTCTGTTACCACACGACGGGGAGGAATTTTATTTCGGTGGACGTGCCGCTGTTAAAAATTTTCGGAGTGATATTCTCAAAACTACACTTAAAAGCGCCGTAAACCCACGAGTGTGTGACCTGCAACGGTGGGACACTGAACTGATTCCTGTATTTAGAGAACAATGCGCCCTTCTGTGCTTTCCTTAGCTTTAGGTGTTGGAAACGAACATTCCCGAGCTAACACGAAGCGATATTACCCGTCAATATAGGCTATTCACTGTAAAGTNTAGGTGTTGGAAACGAACATTCCCGAGCTAACACGAAGCGATATTACCCGTCAATATAGGCTATTCACTGTAAAGTGAGCACTTTTGAGGCCCTTGTTACTTTTTTTATTTCAGTCTCTTCTTAGCCTATAACCACATTTTAAAATAAACATTGCCCTCATGTAAGTAATAAACACAGTGTGTAGATTACATCGCACTCGCAAGTTAACACATCCATTGACTATCATTCCAAATGAGAGGGATTTAAAAAGTGCTCACTTTACCGCGAACGGCCTATATCAGAAGGCACTATTCATACGGAGAGATGGCCATATGTCTTTCCTGTGTAGCTAATAACTTTCACCCTTACTGGAAACTATTTTCACTACTCTGCGTCGATATGAAATAAAATCCTGGAAGCTAAAATTACGGATGTGTCGTATCACGTTTACCCACATTTTCTTTAATAGTTGGATTAAGTCGTCATTGTGCTATTTCACCTCTAGATTATTCTCCCTGTAATTTTTTTTTTATGCGCCATATGCACTCAAAGCACATTATCTTCGTCATCAGTGACGTGTTGAGGAGTGCAACCTCCCGTGTCTAGCTGCTAATATGTATTATAGTAAGCAATTTAAAATGCTATATTTACGCCACATAGGGGGTGTTCTTTTAAGCACCTGTGGTTTTGCGAAAGTGAAAATTTAAAAATAACTATTTTGTGACGATATTTTAGATTTTTTTTTTGTGGAATTTAACGTTTTCAGCAATTTGCGCCGTCTTCGTCCTCCAATTGGAAACTTTTTAAGATNTAGGTGTTGGAAACGAACATTCCCGAGCTAACACGAAGCGATATTACCCGTCAATATAGGCTATTCACTGTAAAGCGAGCACTTTTGAGGCCCTTGTTACTTTTTTTATTTCAGCCTCTTCTTAGCCTATAACCACATTTTAAAATAAACATTGCCCTCATGTAAGTAATAAACACAGTGTGTAGATTACATCGCACTCGCAAGTTAACACATCCATTGACTATCATTCCAAATGAGAGGGATTTAAAAAGTGCTCACTTTACCGCGAACGGCCTATATCAGAAGGCACTATTCATACGGAGAGATGGCCATATGTCTTTCCTGTGTAGCTAATAACTTTCACCCTTACTGGAAACTATTTTCACTACTCTGCGTCGATATGAAATAAAATCCTGGAAGCTAAAATTACGGATGTGTCGTATCACGTTTACCCACATTTTCTTTAATAGTTGGATTAAGTCGTCATTGTGCTATTTCACCTCTAGATTATTCTCCCTGTAATTTTTTTTTATGCGTCATATGCACTCAAAGCACATTATCTTCGTCATCAGTGACGTGGTGTGGAGTGCAACCTCCCGTGTCTAGCTGCTAATATGTATTATAGTTAGCAATTTAAAATGCTATATTTACGCCACATAAGGGGTGTTCTTTTAAACACCTGTGGTTTTGCGAAAGTGAAAATTTAAAAATAACTATTTTGTGACGATATTTTTGATTTTTTTTTTGTGGAATTTAACGTTTTCAGCAATTTGCGCCGTCTTCGTCCTCCAATTGGAAACTTTTTAAGGTAGATGCAAAGTAGACATTCCTCCACATAGTGGTTGAAAACTACGTCTCTAATGGTAAGCCCGTAAGCAAACATCTTTAAACCGGTCATAATAGCGACGATTAACACGTATAGAGAGAAAAATGTTCACCTGAGATAGTTTCTGTTCGCTCTCTAATGAATTAGAGAGTTTGCCAATTCTGGTTGAAAGGTGACTCGGGTGATTATATTAGTCAGAAAAATGCCTCCGTGAGTTGTGGACTTTTAGGTACTTCGATTTGAAAATAATTTTTTTTTTCGTTTCTTACTACTGTGATGCAAATATGAAAGTTATTTTAGACGATTATAATGCCATTAACAGAGTCAATAGTTTATCGCTGGTAAATGTCAACTCTATGCTACGAGTCAACGCAATGTCCACATGACCTACAGTTTTCTTTCTTAATCGCCTGTCATTAGAGCCAATGATTATTCGCGAACAAATCTGAGCGCATGGTAGACTTCCATACTCTAAGCGCAAACAGCAATTTTTTTTTTTTTTGNCTTACTACTGTGATGCAAATATGAAAGTTATTTTAGACGATTATAATGCCATTAACAGAGTCAATAGTTTATCGCGGGTGAATGTCAACTCTATGCTACGAGTCAACGCAATGT
Organism: Clitarchus hookeri; assembly: GCA_002778355.1. Classification (NCBI taxonomy): domain Eukaryota; kingdom Metazoa; phylum Arthropoda; class Insecta; order Phasmatodea; family Phasmatidae; genus Clitarchus; species Clitarchus hookeri. The sequence goes on from NQII01004346.1 coordinate 18,598, forward strand.
CCACATGACCTACAGTTTTCTTTCTTTATCGCCTGTCATTAGAGCCAGTGATTATTCGCGAACAAATCTGAGCGCATGGTAGACTTCAATACTCTAAGCGCAAACAGCAATTTTTTTTTTTTTCGCCATTGGTTGCCCTCTGCCTTAGAAGCCGTTTCTCTTTCTAACTGGGCCAATAAGAATTCAACAACTTTGCAAGTGAACCGCATTGATTCTCGTACTAAGAGTATCATGTTACTGTAGCCAATCAAGAAAGTTAAAATACCATACAGTGTATTGAAATATAGCTTGTCTCGAAATCTTGTAGCAAAATTTTACTGCCCTTACCTGTCATGAAGATACTATCCCATTTCATTGGGTCAAGAATGATTATGGCATTATTGAGCTTGAAATTTTTTATTCGTCTCCAAAGAAGTTAGCCGTGACACAACTTGAACATCCAACTGTAGAAAGAATAAACTCGCTAGTGTGTTTTCGAAAGTATGTTGAGTCAAAAAAATTTCCAGTTTTTCCAGTGTCTCTAGTCATTAAGTATCATGTACGTCTAGTATGTAATAATGTTAAATTGCATTAAGTGTAATGTACATTAGGCATAGTATGTAATATTCAAGTGTGAAATCTGGCAAACTTTGAAACGCTGTTGTTGTAAACATACGTTTCAAGAACCNCATAGTATGTAATATTCAAGTGTGAAATCTGGCAAACTTTGAAACGCTGTTGTTGTAAACATACGTTTCAAGAACCCGTAAGTTTACTCCCAAATGAAGGAAAAATCCAGTCAGGGTTATTTCCAACTTTTCTGGAGTCCTGCTGCAGTTCTACTTCCAGTATATTCCTCCGCCTAATACAAACAACGTTTAACCTAGCCTAGAAAATTACACTGAAGGGACAATTCACTGCAGTCGTGCGTACTGTGTGTAATGTTATTTTGCATAAGAACTATTTCTTACTAGGTATTNCATAGTATGTAATACTCAAGTGTGAAATCTGGCAAACTTTGAAACGCTGTTGTTGTAAACATACGTTTCAAGAACGCGTAAGTTTACTCCCAAATGAAGGAAAAATCCATTCAGGGTTATTTCCAACTTTTCTGAAGTCCTGCTGCAGTTCTACTTCCAGTATATTCCTCCGCCTAATGTAAACAACGCTTAACCTAGCCTAGAAAATTACACCGNCCTCCGCCTAATACAAACAACGTTTAACCTAGCCTAGAAAATTACACTGAAGGGACAATTCACTGCAGTCGTGCGTACTGTGTGTAATGTTATTTTGCATAAGAACTATTTCTTACTAGGTATTGCCAACACACATATGTTCTCCCTGCTTTTATTTTGTTAATTATAAACTCAATATAATAATTTACACATGAATATAAGTTCAATTTAACTGACAATATAGTACCCATATGTTAACAGAATTTTAAACCGTTAATGATACATGATATATTTAGAAAACAACTGAACACGTCATATATGGGGTGATTNAATGATACATGATATATTTAGGAAATAACTAAACACGTCATATACGGGGTGGATTTTCAAAGGTTTGATTCAAAAAGTGTGAAGTAACCGCGAACATACTAAAGCAGTGCTTGACAGCCGTGTTTACAGTTAGTAATATAAAATGGCATTTTTTTCGCCGAAAGATTCCACAACTATTTGTATTCCAAAACGCTTTGGGTCACATCTACAAGCAGTATAATTTTTGTATACTGATTTCAAACATATCTTGGAATATATTTGCCATAGATTTTCCTGTCATCCTACAGAATAAATATTGTACACTTGTTTAGAGCACAATATTTAAGAAAACGTACAGAATTATGCACCTCAAAGCTACAATAAATTCAAAGTGTAAACACCTACTAGATAGAATTCAACATTAGTGCGGAGAGGAGGCATTTGGGCGAATCTTAACATCGAAGTCTTGAAAGGCGACGAGGTTGAAGTGAGGTATGGAGCGGCGTCGGAATGCAAGAGCGGGGGGAAACGGAATGCACCCGAGAAAACACGCCGACCCGTGGCATCGTCCGATACTATTCCCACGTGTGAAAACCCGGGAGCGACCCCGCCGGGAATCGAAACTGGTTCGCCTAGGTGGGAGGTGAATAGTCTAACCACTACATTACCGCGGCCCCGGTTATCATCGAAAAAAAAAATTATGGCAAAAGGGAAATGCACGTTTGAAGAGTTATGGGAGCAGCTGTAAGATTTCTTAGACTTTGTCACTAGCACCCAAGTTAACTCTGTCGTGCTCAATGTAGACAATTGTGTACATGTTGCAAATTAAAGTTGTATTTGACCAGCTCTGTACATTGCGAGGTTCAGTACCCAATGTTCTTGCCTGCATGTAACCGATTTGTAAACCGTGCTACTGCTATACGTTACATTATAAAACATACATGTGTATTTACAAATACAAAGTTTTGGTAGTTTTACATTTATGTATGTGTAATTTTGGGAATAAAAAAAATTACTACGCTATGTTTAGTTCTGCACAAAAGTTTTTATGACTACAAAAGGCCTAGAAATATCTGTTTAAAATATACAAATATATAAATTTATTAACTAGAAATATGATGTTAGACAACACGTATTAAAGTACGTGTAAAAATACATCAACACGAAGTACTAAACCTCTTCATTTTGCATTTTATTTCTGTACTCTCGTTGTATTATCACTGCTATCATTGCAATAATACATGTTCCAAAGTGCATTTCTACAATCAATAGATATGTGTGAATTTATAATAACAAGTTAAGTGAAAATACCATTGTGACGAACGAATAAAGAATGAATTTACATACATAAACTAGGGTCCTTGAGTAGGCAGCCCACAAAGATCTGTTTTATTTGTTGACCATGCAAAGTGATTTAGTTGGGTTGTCCCACTTGTATCATTCAGCGAAAATAAGCATGGCGGGGAATGTAAATGAGTTTTGCCAACGAAGAACAGAGTTCAAAGACTGTTATGAATCTATTACTTCGCTCTTGTGCCACATACCGTTCCAAACTTATTTCTCCGGATTGGTGTAAAATTACACGGACGTTGGTGAAAACTCTGCTGCCACATACATTTTGTGTAAAATTATACAGCTTATTTTTACAGTGTATGGCTGGTTCATATGACTGATCACCAAGCACAAAGCCTATAACTTACAGGTATTTAGAATTCAATACTGTATAGTCCACGAGATCGCTTTCTTTAACTGGAGGTGATTTATTTGTGGTTTCTTCCAATTCGCGAGTCAATATCTCTGCATCCTCTTCTCCTTCCTTAACTAATTCATCTACAAAATCCTCTTGTGGAATGTATGTTCTGGTGAAAAATTCTTCTTTTGTAATCCTTCGATGTTCTACGGCAACTGCTCTAGACGACGCTGTCGAAGTTATTGTACGTGGTGTTTCTGTAGTCTAATTCTAATTTTTTACATCGAGAGATAACTTCGCCTCATCTAATTTTTTCACTTTCCTTTTTCTGTTTGTTACACTAGAATTTTTTTCTGTGCCATCGCTGAGTATAGGAGTATCCACGTCCGTGTTTCCTTGGCGATGTACCTTTCTAGTTCTAACAGGGTTCGAATGTCGCGACAAGATTTCCGCACATGCTGCATTACAATACCCTACTGTCGTACCAGCAGTTTCCTTCTCCTTATTGGCGGCGTGTCTTTGTAAGAAGAAATTTTCCTACTCGGCTGGCCAATCAGAACTAGGTAACTTCAATACTGCTCGTCTGTGATTCGCGTGCAGACACCCAAGACGCGTAACGCGTAAATCACCCAATCACGACAGTGGATCTGAGCTAAAGTGTAGTGAAGTACAACTGGTCGTGAAATATTTTGGCGAAATTCAGGTGTCCCTCCCTACTTATTGGTCTTGGAAACGAGATAGATTTTGCTAGCCTCAGTACAGCATGTATACATAATTTCTCATTTGCAACTCCAGAAACAATACACTTGTGTAGGAATGAATGGGTTCAGAGCAGAAAGTATGCACATCAGATGTGGGCACTACTACGCATTCGCTCGTTGGTTGTACGGCTGGACAATGTCGTGAGAATTGGAAAGTAATCGTGCGATCATTTCCCCCACAGAAGTTCCGGACGGCGTTTGTGTTACGGTGATGTGCGGGCGCAGTGAGCTCTGGCAGCATAGTACAGGTCGGTCGAGGGTAGAAAGTGAAACTCTTTAAATAAACATAATGACAAAACAAACGCCAATGCAAAAGTAAGTATAGCTTGAAAGATTGTGGAAAGGGGGGGGGGGCATCCTTCTTCTTTACTACATGTTTCTGAGAATGGGAGGCTAAAACCGGGGGCATAATTCAAGCTACAGCCCGTCATTTTCGTGTAGACCTGTTATTTGCGAGAAAAACGAGCCGATGAATGTTTAGACGCAGTTGTGTTCTTTGCAGCCGCTAAATGCGGGTTAAGGTTTGTGCGATGCTTTAATCAGGCCATATTTGTGCAGGGAGCCGTTCCTGTCGCACGTAACAGATGTCCAGGTTGTTAGGAAATGGAGAAGTCGACTAGTCGATTAGTCGATTCACGCTGTGCAATCAGCGTAATCGTTGGGGAGGAACTTTGTTGTCTGAGACAGCGAAACCTGTCATTATTCTTTTTATAGTGGAGCGGCCGTCGAATAGAGGAGCTCTCACTCAAATAATTTCTTCCCGTTTTTATGAACACGTCATTACCGATGATGACGTGAGAACAATTTATCTCCTTTGCATCCTCTATTGCCTAGAAACATAAGTCTGACGCACAATTCGCAACAACTGGGAACAGACTGCAGGATTACATAAGGCGTTATTTTTTTCCTGCCTGATAGTATCGAAGCGTGCATCTAGGAATGAAACGATCCAACGACGTAATGCATTATTCTGTATTGCAAATGGGTGGAACTTATTCTGGTGCAAGGATACTGCCATCGGTTCGTATTTTTTTTTCTTAACGTCACAATAATGAAACTTCTTTTGAATCTAACAGTTTCTTTTTGGTGTGCAAATTTCATGGCAACGATTGCAACAGCAAGACTCTCAAACGCTTATCAGTTACTGAGAAACTTAAAGGTTCTAAACGAAATGTGGTTGCCCGAAAAAAATTTGAATTTTCTTTGGGGGAGGGGAGAATAAGAAAACGTAATCAATAGCAATACACATCTGCGGAAAAGTAAAGAGTAAATAATACTTGAAGGCAATACATTTTCAAAGGAATAGGAATAACACAGTTCTTAAGCTGGCAACCGGAATCCGGAAAAAAGTACTTTGGTTCAGTGACGAAAGCGTTCACTAAACTGTGAAACAGGACGATTATCGAGAGAGTGTCTCCAATGTTGTATAAGATGATGGGTGTATGTTTCTAACATATCTGCTGAATGGGCGACAAAGTTATCATTATAATATAAGCAAAAGTAACTTTAAACACATGGTCTCAGGAATTTTTTTTTTCAGTGAGATACGTGGCTATTTGTATGAACGTTATAGTGATAAGACAGTTGATAACAAAGCATATCTGATCATCCAATAGCTGGAGAAACGTGGGAAAAAAAAAAAGAATCAAAGGTAACACTTTGATCGCCGTTTATTCTTCCCTCGTGTAGTATGATTTAACTGTTTTGTACTTGATGTGGATTAATATTTGTTAACATATTATTTCTTAAGGGGCCCGCCTACCTGGCGGTTGAATTGCGTTGCAGTGTGTCTAAAATTCACGTTTTCTTCCCCACGAACCTGCTGGACGTGCACCTGATAGGCTGATTGATGAAAATACACGTACTTCTGACGAGGTCTGTTAAGTGCTTTCAAGACATTACGCACATTAGAAGCGCCTTTTCAGATCACTCCAACATAGTCACCTCTTAAAGTTCTATAGTGAACCTACTTTAACAATAAACCATCCAAGCTATCCAAGTTCGGCACGTTGAATCTGCAAGATCTCTTTATTATGCATATTTCTGCATTTGATTTACTTTTTCTTTTACAGCCTGTAAGCCTACAAGAAATTCTGAAGGGGGAATCTTTTCCAGCTATGGTCGGTCCGGTTAGATGCATTTAGATGTTATTTTGATCAATATGGTGTTAGTCGTCGAGGCCATATCATGACTTTCGTGATATTTTTTTTATGTGGCTTTCGCAATACTATCGGGAAGAAATTTTTGGCTCATTATTTACTCACGTAGGAAAATAGATCATATCACGGTACCAGGAGGATAAATTATTTAAAATGTATTGCAAAGTAAATACATTATTAGTCACCTCGTGAAATCACGCAATGGTTTTAATACCAACATGAGCATATGCTTCTGACGCATACTAATTCAGAAGATTTCACGTTGGGAAAAATAAATCATAATCCATACAGAATTGTGGCTGCCTGTCTATGGCCACTTTCCAGTAATGTTTCTTGTGCTCCAAGTTTAGTGTGTGTGTCTGAGTGTGTCTGTGTGTGTCTGTGTGTGCCTGTGTGTCTGTTTCTCTCTCTGTATCTCTGTGTCTCTCTGTGTGTCTCTCTCTGTGTGTCTCTCTCTCTGTCTCTCTCTCTCTCTCTGTGTCTCTCTCTGTCTCTCTCTGTGTCTCTCTCTCTGTGTCTCTCTCTCTGTGTCTCTCTCTCTGTGTCTCTCTCTCTGTGTCTCTCTCTCTGTGTCTCTCTCTCTGTGTCTCTCTCTCTGTGTCTCTCTCTCTGTGTCTCTCTCTCTGTGTCTCTCTCTCTGTGTCTCTCTCTCTGTGTCTCTCTCTCTGTGTCTCTCTCTCTGTGTCTCTCTCTCTGTGTCTCTCTCTCTGTGTCTCTCTCTCTGTGTCTCTCTCTCTGTGTCTCTCTCTCTGTGTCTCTCTCTCTGTGTCTCTCTCTCTGTGTCTCTCTCTCTGTGTCTCTCTCTCTGTGTCTCTCTCTCTGTGTCTCTCTCTCTGTGTGTCTCTCTCTGTGTCTCTCTCTCTGTGTCTCTCTCTCTGTGTGTCTCTCTCTGTGTCTCTCTCTCTGTGTCTCTCTCTCTGTGTCTCTCTCTCTGTGTGTCTCTCTCTGTGTCTCTCTCTCTGTGTCTCTCTCTCTGTGTGTCTCTCTCTGTGTCTCTCTCTCTGTGTCTCTCTCTCTGTGTCTCTCTCTCTGTGTCTCTCTCTCTGTGTCTCTCTCTCTGTGTCTCTCTCTCTGTGTCTCTCTCTCTGTGTCTCTCTCTCTGTGTCTCTCTCTCTGTGTCTCTCTCTCTGTGTCTCTCTCTCTGTGTCTCTCTCTCTGTGTCTCTCTCTCTGTGTCTCTCTCTCTGTGTCTCTCTCTCTGTGTCTCTCTCTCTGTGTCTCTCTCTCTGTGTCTCTCTCTCTGTGTCTCTCTCTCTGTGTCTCTCTCTCTGTGTCTCTCTCTCTGTGTCTCTCTCTCTGTGTCTCTCTCTCTATCTCTATCTCTATCTCTCTCTCTCGAAGCAAGATAAATTTTTATTGCTGATATTATTTTTACTACCACTTAAAAATACGTTCCGAATGACGAAATAAATTCCAATCCGTAAAAATTACTAGAAACTGTTTCAGAACCTCTTGAGTCGAAATTACCTAGGTGGTTGAAAGTTAGTACGATGTAGATTTTTAAAGTACGAATGATAGCAGAAGATTCTATTGTCCTTCCCTGGTTACTTCCTACTTTTGTAAACCTCTGCCTAAACTCTAGCTTCTTGCTACTCCCACTTACGCCGTAGAAAAAAGCTTAACTATGTCTAGAAAATTACACTTACACCAAAGGGACAACGCACCCCATTCGTGCACACACAGTTTAATAAGATTTTGCACGAGAAATATTTCTTACTGGGCATCGCCCACACGCTCTGTTCTCATTCATGTTAGTATAAAATTAAATGTTAGAATTTGTAAATCAAATATAATTGAAATTTAATTTAACGAGAAATAATATACTTTTATATTAACAGAAGTATAAAACTCTTGTTATACATGGCGTATTCGGGAAACGACCAAACCCGTCTTACACGAGATGATTTTTCAAAGGTTTGATTTAAAAGTGTGAAGATACAGTTTACAGATTAATATCTCCTTATACGTACTTTTATGCGTTTGCTATTTTGTAGATACGACTATAATTTTATTTTACAAAACCTGGTAATTACTAATTGAAAGGTAAACCGAGCAGTGAAAGGGAAGTCGCTGATTGTAAACAGCTAATTGATCACTGGACCGTGTGTTTAGAACTACAAATTTTTTCCTGAGAAGGACCTTGTGAACATTTAAAGTACAAACGTCTTGCTCCCGTCTTATTTTAGCGGCATGTTGCATGCTCGAAATGTTCATCTCAACAACAGCTGTGCGCGTGGTCGAGTTTTTTCGCTCCCAGCACAGACATGCAATCTTGCAGACCTGCAGCGCTTTTTGCACCTGTCCAACCAAATCAAAAGGAAGAAGAAAACTAAATTGCACATCCGGAATTTATGTTCTTATTTTTGCCATCCCGTCTGCGCGTCGGGTCATTTATTCGTAATTGACGGAGCAAGTAGTTGCGATGCACAAGTATTTCTAGTTCTGCACCAACATTTGCAGCGTCTGTGAAACTGTACCATTTTCATAAAAGTGCCATTTGTTTAACGAGCCTTCTGCAATACTCTTACAGTCAGTAGCCTTAACATTTAGTTTCAATTGAAAACTTCACAGAGCGAGGAAGCGTTGTGTAATTGTTATACTGATATCACATGCGAGAAAGCCCGGGTTCCAATACTGGTCCAACAATCCTGTTTTCACTTTTCTATGGTCTATCGGCATTACTTCGATCGCATATATGGATGGTTACTTGATAAGGGCCACAACCGCTTTCTTACCCATTTCCTCGTTATCCCAGCCCTTGTGTTCGCGCCTAATGTACTACAGCAGCAAATCTAGTGGCGCGATAATACCTAGCCGCGGAAATTATTCAACTTCAGGTAAGTAAGCGTTGGGTACCCCGCATAAAAGAGACTCTACTATTCTTTCCGCGAATAGAAGCGCGCATGTGTAAATATTTTGCTATGGGAAGTAACGAGTGATACTGGTAACTGAAAAATGTTTTTGTAGGTTACGAGTTTGCTATAAACTCACTGTTCTGTAGAGATGTTATTTTCATAAACTAGAATAATATTGCCGTCGACCATGCTGCCTTTGTTTTGAAGCTACAAAAACTATTTCAGTCAAATGCAGTAAAAAAAAGTGCCTTGGAACAGCAATGTCCCTGTAAATATGCAGGAATAGTTGTAAGATTTCTTATACGTACAAAAATAGTCTCTTGTATTTATCCTGTACTTTTGGAAACAATTTCACAAATATACAGATGTTTTCAATGAATTAACGTTATTTTATTCGAATTCAATTTGGCGTGAAAAACGTACCTGGAACTAATGCACCGCTGCTAAGTCTTGAACGACCGCGATTCGTTGTTAATGTTCTACATACTCCGTTGTATGAACTAGGCCAGCCCTTTCCAGGACACAAGAAGTCGGCTGGATTGGAGCTGGGTTAACAAGGCTTCCCATTGGTAGACATTTAGCCAGTAGCAAACTTGATAAGTGCAGTAAGGATATCCGGTGTGGTTTGGACCAATAGTGCAGCGGTAAGCGAACGACTTGAGACCAGCTTTACTTGTGTTTCTGCAGTTGCGTACATAGGTGACTCGCTTGTGTAGTTTATTCACGGCACCGTTAGCGCCATGAGTGCTGGCTTGAGTTTACGGGGGGCGCGATGCGGTCGTCGAGGGGAGTGGTAGCTGCGCGCGCAGCCTACCGCAGCCTGATGCCGCGCGGAAAACATTCGTCTCCCTATAATCAGTTGAGCGTTTGCTGATGCGCGCCGAATGTTTGTGTAACAGGTTGTACATAGCCGGGCCGTCACTACTATCGGCCGCCGCCAGCCGGACCGTGCCGATGCGGTCTAAACGCAGCGAACTTGGGAGGCGAGTAGCCAGCATTTGTGGCGCGCACAGTATCTTCACACTTTTTGAATAAACCGTTGAGAAGTGCCCCATGCATAAAGTATTTGGTAATTTCCTAAATATGCATTGCATTACAAGCGTTTTATACTTGTGTTAACATTATTTTTGGTTAGACTGGACATCTACTTATATTTTACCAATAAATAAAAATATTCCTCTTATAAATGATATTAATAAATAAAGAGATAACAGGTGTGTTGTCAATGCCTAGTACTAAATAGTTGTTACCGCAAAATGTTATCACTCTGAGTGCGCACGAATGCAATGCGCTGTACCTTTGGTGTGATTTTCTAGACTCGGTTAAGCTTTGTGTGCATGAGGCGGAGGAATATCCTGTAAGAAGAACTTCAGAAAAGTTGGAAGTAATTGTGAGTGGACAGGGGCTTATCTCGAATACCCGTAAATTTCTCCCGGCCTCAAAGTGTCGAGAATTGTCAGGTTAAACTATACATTACATTTTCCGGGACTCGGCGTGAGGGGTCACTCGGGAAAATCTTTCCCTACTGTAAACTTTTGGGATCGAACACACGACCTCCCGAAAGAAAGCGGAGAAAAGATGTCTGCCGAAAAGTAACATTTTCATGCTCGTTAGCAAAGTTGTCTCTTGAATGGAGGTCTGAGAAAGCCGAAAGAATGCTACCTTGAGAAGCAGGGTTTTCCGGTCTGAGAACAAGAAAACTAGTTAGCAAACTTTTTGTAAGAATTGTGCAGGTGAAGAACAAGTTGCCACTCCGTGTGTATCAATATCTTTGTAAATAATTAAAAATATATTTTTCTGGACACGCAGTATCATTTCGGACTGAACAGAAGGAAGCTCATAAAAACAAAGAAAACCTGTATTTGAAATCCAGTTCGGAAATGAGACGCCATCTTCAACGGCTCAAAACGCAATCCCGAAGAGTAGGAAAATAAAAATACAAAATGCTCCGTGGTTTTTTCCCCCAGACAGCTTTGAAAGGAGGTTATTACAGTGCAACACTACACTGAGCAGCGCATTAAAGAACTCGTTGCAATAAAAAGAGAGTGTGTTCTTGGAAACATTTATAATCAGTTCACATCGACTGCAATAAACTTGTATGTATATTACATTGCAATAAATGCTAGTACAGTAGGTGATTCCGCTCAGGCCGTTGTTTATCGTTTATTATCAATGAGATTAACAGTTAAGTGCTATGGCTTAGTAACGGGTTCAATATGTAACTGCTTGTTTTATGAATATACGATCGCTGTAAGTTTTTTTATAGTGGACGTATTTTCATTTTGAAATTGCCGAATCGAGTTATACTGCAGGGTATTTATTTAGCCCACAGTGTAAACTCAAATCCAGACTGACATAATGCGGACAAACAACAATTAATGAAGGTAGCAGGTGGCACTAGTTCAATGTACACGCTAATTGTGAGTCAGTGCTTTCTTTTAGTAAAAGGTTACCAATCAAATCAGATTTCAGAATGTTATGTAGGTTTATAGTAGTTTTAGTTGTAGTGAGAACAATGCAAATATTGATTAACTTGCCTCTTGAAAGAACTATCAGCTGTGAAATTAGGATCAGAGTCATCTGCAATAGTGACTGTATTGAGAGTTAAACAAAGATTCACGATACAGGAAGACAATGATCCTCTGGTATTACTATATACTTGTTACAATGTTTCAGACGGTTTGCAAACTCAGATGTGGTTGTCGTCGTTGTATTAACAAAATAATCATTCAATACACGTCTGTCTCAGCGCCGAGTACCAGTTATTGGGAAACTAGAATGTACTTTATTTCACTATAAATCACAGCCAGATCACTTACTAAAATAATCAGTAAGATATCGGTAGATATAATGGAAAATCGCGAAAAAATCTTGAACAAACGTATCTTCGATCACACTCGGCTAAGTTGTTTGCAGAACAGTCACGAAGGTTGTCTTATAGTATCAGAATCCTCATTGGTCGAGTGAATTGGCGTAGACGCTTCATACATGTATGACGTCCAATAAGGAAAGATAACTGTCAGGCATGTGTACAGTACCTTGAATCCTAGCAAATCGTAAACTTTTCCCGCGATAAACCATCATATCTAGATGTCGGTGATTCCGATACAATTGTTTTCACTCGTTTACAGCGACGAAACTTTGACTGATAAGAATGTTAACTTTCCCAACGTTAGATGGTGCCGCTGTACGGTCGCGTAGAGGAATTGAGTCCGCTACTTATGCGTGTTACGTAACAATGTGAGCTATAAGAAACTGCATGCGAATTACATTATAAAAGTGAATTTTTCGATCGTTGATGAAACTAAGTAGCTCTCGCCGTTATATCAAAATCGGAGAGATTTCTGCACTACTACAGATTACTGAAAATTCTGAGCAAAAGTTTGGCTAGATTACCAGAGATGTTTTTAAGTCTTAAAACAATTTTTTTTAACTAAATTACGTTTAAAACTGAATCAGACAAGAATTAAATATTAACTTTCCTAAATTTTCCTTCGTTTTTAATTTTTTAACTACATTGCTTTTGTTTAACTTTGACTACTATGTTAAAATAACGTATGTAGTCTTTCACAGCTCTTCGTAACCAGATATCTTTTTTATAATTTTGGTCTGGTTTGAGTGGCTGTGACTCTTCCAAACTCACTCTGAAAACATACAATTGTTGCTCTCGATATAACAAAGAGGGAAAACAAGTAGTACAAAAACGTCGCTGGACAGGAATTAATTATAGAATCTGATAACTCCGACAAGCTTGACTCGACGCATCCGAGACACCAATTAAAACCGAACAACTAATCAAATACGAAACCCACCTGACATCAGAACTACGAATACTGTCGCGCCACCAGCAGTTTTGGATTAAAAACGATCTCTAGATTTGTCCTGCCGTGCGGCACGGCAAACAGGATGTATAACGTTGTAAGACAAAATAGTTCGACTAACTCTTCTCCTACAGCGAGAAATTTATACTTACAAAGGAAACATTATTTGCTACTTACCGTGTTGAACTCATTAAATTAACATGTGTACGCTGTCACTCTGTAACGCAATATCTGCATTCTTCGTCAGCGTCATTTATTCCATATTTCCGTTCTGTTCACTGCCTTTGAAACAAATCTGGTTTATTACCGCCTTGTAAATTGTGCCAAGAAATNTTCCATATTTCCGTTCTGTTCACTGCCTTTGAAACAAATCTGGTTTATTACCGCCTTGTAAATTGTGCCAAGAAATCTAGCCTTCGTGTTAACTGTAGTGCTGTAAATTCAAGTAGTCACACTGAAAATAATTTTGTCGTGTAGTTGAGGTTTTCATCGCGTCTGGCACGCCAGATCTATGAAACTCCAGCACATGAAATTCTAAGACCAAGGTACAGAGTAGATATGTGGGGCCGCGGTGGCTGAGNGCAGTCACACTGAAAATAATTTTGTCGTGTAGTTGAGGTTTTCATCGCGTCTGGCACGCCAGATCTATGAAACTCCAGCACATGAAATTCTAAGACCAAGGTACAGAGTAGATATGTGGGGCCGCGGTGGCTGAGCGGTTAGCCTGCTCCCCCTCCCACCAAGGCGAACCGGGTTCAATCCCCAGCCGGTTCACTCCCGGATTTTCGCACGCGGGAATCGAGCCGGACGATGCCGCTGGTCGGCGGGTTCCCTCGGGGATCTCTCGATGTTTCCCCCTGCTTCTTCATTCCGGCGCTGCTCCACACTCACCTCGCTTCGCGCTCATCGGCTCTCAATACCACGATGTCAAGAGCCGGCCAAATCTCTTCACTCGCGTCGCTCACTCAGGGTAGATAAAGTACGCAGGGCACGAAATTATGTGGCTGTTCCTTTGATGTGGGCGTCGCCATTCTCTGATTGGCTGCGTCTAGCTCTGGGATATGGCCTTGCGTCTGATTGGCTGCTGCCTGCTGTAAAAGGTTTCCTAATGGCTGGGCCGCCGGCTTGCGAGTAGGTCACCAGGCGCCGACATGCTGCTTCGCCTCTGTACTGCCAAGTACTCTGTGACAAATGTGTCGACGTACGGAACAAAGTTCGCGTGGACGAGTACTACGCTAGGGAATGCGGTGGCGGTGGTGTTGAACTACTCAGTGGCCGCCGACTGCACTGGAGGGTAATTATGCAATCGGCACTGGAGAGTACCATCACAGGAGGTCGCTTCTTCACGACCCGAGCCGCATGAAGATTAAGCTGGTCCATGTCGGCCACTACTCAGAACATTTATCTCTCTTCATGACCGCAAGTGCCGTGCGCAGCAGTTTTGTGTCGTCGGGCTGATGGGAACAAAGAGAGCCAATTAACAGTCGTTTCTACTACGAATGCCGGATTCACGGATAGAGCAGCTTTCGTGCATGCTGCGACCAGCACATAAACTGTTCTTAAAAATAACTTCCTACTATAACAAGCACCGGGGAAAGAACTAGGAGGGACATCAGCGGCGTGTGGCGAACTGTTGCAAGGCACGCTGTTGTTTTGCTCTGTGCTATACCTTATCGTTTGCTAGTTTACACATCGGCCACTTAAACGNTGTTGCAAGGCACGCTGTTGTTTTGCTCTGTGCTATACCTTATCGTTTGCTAGTTTACACATCGGCCACTTAAACGTAGTAGTGAAGTTGACGTCACAGTTTCTCCAACCATCCGATTTTTGTGGAAAAGCGTATTGCATACGCTGGAATGCATGGCTGTCTTCAAAGTTCAATATTCCCGCTTGTTTTGTATCGTGTCAATTTGTAAATTAAAAAAACTATTAAATCAAATCAATGACGTCACAGCATGCGAGTAACGGGTGCACCACAGCTCTATAGCGAGTGGCCGCAATGCATTCAGTTTCTCCCGGGTCCATTCTGGTTACTGGTTCCTGATGCGTGCGCTGAGTGTGTACAACACTGAGCGAGAACCAGCTTACCTTGCAACACTTCACCACACGCCATTGAGGAACGGTATGTAAATTACCTCCATAAATTTAGTTAGAGGGCACCACAATGAAAATAAATGGGCACCCAAACGATTTTTGTTAAACAAGGTGCGTTGACATGTTGTATACGACCTGGGATATGACTTTTATCTACCATTTATGAAGAATGTAATTATGGTTTTGAGTGTATCAAAAAAAATTATAAGAGAAACATAAATATCCTGAGAGTGACGCCGAAAGGTGTGTCCGTCACTATGGTGGAGTAATTGTTTTGCTATTGCTTCCAAGCAGTATCTTGGACATCTTGTGGAAAATGTTCACGATCTTTTTCCGGCCGCAGCGATGTCGAAGATTTGATGTTTTACAGGATTCCCGATATTCACGGTACACTCGTGAAATGGTCGTACGCGTAAATCCAAATTTTATCGCTACCTCGGAAATGCTATGTCCCATGTCTCGTGCGCCGACTATAAGACCACGTTAAAACTCACTTAAATCTTGATAACCTGCCATTCTAGCCGCAGTAACCAATCTAGCAACTTTGCCAGACGCTTGTTGTATTATATAGGCACTGCCGACCGCATCGGTTTACTCTGATTGGTTCCATACCTCTTTTATTTGCATACGCACGCCTATACCAGTTTTTTTGGCTCTCCAGTGTAGTAACATATCTGAACCTTTTACTGGGTGGAATTCACGGAAATGATGACTGACACGAAGTTTTCACATGTCTGTGCATCTCTGTACCAACACAGACGTTACACGATTAACCACGGAATCGTACTCTTGTCAGTGTACACAGGCTGTGTATTTTCAGAATATGATTTAATTGATACACTGTAGTCGTTAAATTCAGCAAAAATACATTAGTTCTTGGTATGAGTTTTTGGCTCTGTACAGTAAGAATTATGAACTGCCAAAATTAATTGTATAGCAGTATGTGCCGTCACAATACCGTTACGTCTTGGAAGTACCCAGGCATGTATCAGTTGTGTTCTGTCATCGCGTGAGTGAGTGTGTGTAGGTCACGGCATTGCATCGCAACCCTTCGTGGACTTCACGTATCCTGAGCGATGCGATATTCCAGCAGTATTAATGCACCGTGTCATCGGCCCAAATTGTCCGAAATTGATTCGAGAAGCTTTTCTGGAGTTTTCAATGACTGCCGTGGCCACCTCGTTTGCCCGATATGGTCGCCATCCGTAATTCATGAGACGTGGTGGGAGGTCCATTTGCACGCAATATCCTGCACCTACAAATAGCAGAGAGCCGTGGGTAGCTATTCAGACGGCATGAGTCAACATCCGTCCATAGGGGTTTAGTCCGTTTGTCGAATCGATGCCATGAGTTGTTGCACTTCGCCGGGCTAGAGGAGGGCCTACTCGTTTACCATGATTAGGAACACCCAATTATCGCGGAACATTTCACGACAAGTTGTACTTCACAACACTTTAACTCGGATCCACTTTCGTGACTGGATGGATTCCGTGTTACGCGTCTTAGGTGTGTGTGTGTGTGTGCGCGCGCGAATCACAGACGTGCAGTATTGGAGTTACCTATCGCTGATGGGTAGAGACCTGAAAAATTCGCGAGTTCAATGACCTGCAGGCTAGACTCGACAGTTTTATGTATAGATATGCAAATATTAACTGCATATTGGTTGTCTGCAGTCACAGTGGAAGGTGACGATTGGGCCGAGGTTCTCCAGGAGGTGTCAATAACAGTGTAGGCCAATGGAATAAGATATATAAACACACGTGTTTTGAATTCTAGCTTGTCTCAAAATGAATTCGCGAATTATTGAGGCCTCTACTGATGGGCCATTCAAGAAGGGAAATGTCATCTCTAAAAGACGCGCCACCAATAGGGAAAAGAAAACCACCGGATCGTCCATAGGTTTTGAAATCTAGCGTGTGCGGAAATCTTTTCGCGGAAGTTCGGGCTACCCGAACCATGACTTTTGACATGTCAATGTATAATATAGAATGTTCCGCGTCCAAGGTATGATCTACGAGGCGTGTGTCCGAAAGGACTTCCAGGAAACGCTACAGAAGAATGTCATGCGCCTGACTACGTTGTAGGTAGTCGCTGGTTCGGACGTCAACTTCAGCGCACCGTGATAATTGTGGCTAGAGGCGTGACTTGGTGTGTGCGTCTGTGTTACAGGACAGGTGATGTTGTTGATGTTGATGTGAGCAGTCCCTGTCGCTGACTGGCTGCGCGAGTATCTGGAGATGGCGTAGTCTGAATGGCTGTTGCGAGTTGAGAATGCATTTTCTATTGGTTGGGCTGTGTCCTAGCATAAATGTCGCCAGGCCGCTGATTGGCGAACGGCGTTGCAGTGCTTGGTTGGTCAGTATCGCTATTGGCTGGCGGGCGCGGCTGCAGTTCAATGCGTAAGCTGAAACCATACTGGTGTTAGAACAACTTACTGAAATTTATACAGGTTAATAAGATAAATGTCTCATATTTAACCTAAAAATTAATGCAGTTTTTAAAGTCATTTAGTACCTACATCACGTTATCATTGATATCGTGTCACAAAACTGTAAAATATTTTTGAATTGAAAAAATAATAATTTTTTTAAAAGAATTATATATTTTTTTAAAACAGACGGGTCTTGCAAGGACGTTCCTACCATAGACATGTGAATTTGGAAGAAAAGTGATACAAGCCACTACAAAATATGCGCCACGCAAGTTTTCAGGGGAAATAATTGCATTACATATATGTCGGTGCAAAATATTATGTTATATTGCATCAATTTAGTGTTTCGATAAATTGATAGTGTTTAAATTGAATATATATTTTTATAATCTCAAAGCACAGCACTTGGCTCTCAAAATCTCGATGTTAAGAGCCGCCCAAATCTCTTCACTCATTCAAAGCACAGCATTTTTTTGCGACGGAAAGTGTTTTTTTTTTCAACGAAATTATTAAATACTGTTATTTTGGTTTGGCGTCAGTTTTTTTCGGAGATACATTTGTTTATTTTGTTTCGTAGCGTGTAAAAACTGGTACAGAAATATCAGTTTTTTCTTAGCATAAAAATTTTTTTATACAAATTTTCATTATTTCGTTGGCCGCGACAGATATTCTTTTGGAACGAGAGTTCCCGTAAACCCAGCAACTCTCAAATTGAAAGCGAACACGTGAAAAATTTGAGAAAAGAATACCATAAGGACAAATTCAATTAGTTTGGAACCCGTTTTGCGTGGACCGTGGGTGGCCGTCCTTCTCGAAAGTGTTGTAAACTGGTTCTAACCTACAGCTTGAGAGCTGAGCGGTATTAAAATATCGAATCTTACGCGCCGGCTCGTGGCAGTCCGGCATCTGGCAGGTGATCGTTAGGACGTAAAAAAGTCAGCTGACAAGAAGGCGAGAGAATTATTCCGGGGATGAAATCTCCCCGACCAATTACATACCAAGAATGAGAAGCGATCGAACACATTCCTGCTATAGATCGGTTTTACTGCCAAAGAGGACATGAAAGTGGCCATATAGTCCGTTCTGACTTGAGTATTTATGGGCAACTTTCTCTGGTGTGTCGTATTTCTGCAAGATGCGATTACAATGTGGGAGAAGCCTGCGCGTAACAGCTACAACATATGATACGCACTTTCGCTCTACAGAAACAGAATCAACAGATAGAGGTAAAATTATAGCGTAATAACATGCTGGGGCACTTCATTGCCACCTGCAGTATGATATACCGTAGTGAGTTGAGACATCAAATGCCCTCTGACGTAGTAATTACCAAGCATAAATACTCTGCTGTAAACGCGATGCTATCTGTTCTGACTGCCTAGTAACAGGATGACTGTTAACCTCTGAGAACTGCGTTCATTTCCGAGAACTGCTTTTGAAAACTTGTTCGTTTATTACGATGATGAGTCCCACCTTTCTTCTTTAGAGCAATCGCCTTCAGTTTGATATTTTTAAAACTGTGTTTTGTTTACTAGAAGAGCTCGTCATAGGGCGTAAATTTATTAATGTTTGCCTGTGGTGTCGTGAGAAATTACGCACTGCCTTAAGTGATAGTGACTATTTGTTTTGGTACAGAGTTCCGAATTATTTATTGTTATTCTAGCCTGTTGTACAAGTAAAGCATCCTTAAACTTAGATAACGGATATTTGCTTCGGTTTTCACGACAATTAATAACACTAGTTCAATAATTTTTACAGTTTCCCTGCCCAGGTGCTGGTTGAGCTGTGTACAAAGGTTTGGGGCGGCTCTTAACAACAAGGTTTTAAGAGCTGACGAGAGTTAAGTGAGGTGAGTATGAAGCAACGCTGGAATGCAAGGGCATGGGGGACGGGAGTTCCCCGAGAAAACCTGCCTAGGAGCGCAATCATCCGGCACGATTCCCACCGTTTTATTTATATATTTAAGTGTTAGGGAGGTAGCTGCTTAGGTTATATTTATAATGAAGTAACGTACAAAATTAAAACCGTAATTTAAATTTTTTAGCTGAAGACTAAAATTAATATAAGCATTTTCCGAGAACGCTTGTTTAGAGTGCGGTGGGACTTGCAGTCGCCGGAAACTATATCACTCGTATCACGGGTGTCGGACTCCAACTCCTTCTGAGTTATGATAAAGGGGAAACACGGCACATGCGCTGTTCGCGGTAAAGAGCACGCTTAAAAGCCCCGCGTAAGATATATTTGTAGGCCCATTGCTAGGGTCGCAACATTTCCGGGAAAAGATCTCACGACCAGTTGTACTCCACAGTGCTCTAGCCCAGACCACTTCAGTGATTGGATGGCTTCCGTGTTCCCCGTCCTACGTGTCTGCGCGCGAATCACAGACGTGCAGTGTTGAAGTTACCCAACCCTGATCGGCCAGTCGAGTAGCGAAATATCTTCTCGGACAGACACGCCGCCAATAAGGAAAACAAATTCGCAGGAACGTCTGCAAGGTGGTGAATTCTAGCAGGCGTGGAAATCTTTTTTGCGAAATTCCTGTGTCCCTACGAATTTTGTATTCTTTCGCCATGTACAAAATTAGCATTGCCATAGGCCTGAGCACTTTACTCATGCTTTGGTCAAATTAAACTGTAAATTTGTTAGAAAATAATGAATAGTCTACACATTTCTTAATAAAAAGCTAAAAATTAAAAATAATTAATTTCAGTGTTCACAAATGTTTACCTAACACTTTTAAATTATCTTTAAAATATGTAACTGTTTTCTTCCGTTATTACTAACAGGCAGTGATATTTCGCGAAAATATTTCGAGACAAGATACAATTCAAAGTACTGTGAGGTCGTCCAGCGTTTTTGATTGGTCGAAACATGCTCTGGTCAGTGCCAACTGTTGGCGCACGAATCACGAAGTTTCAGTGTCGGAATTACGGAATCCTGAGTGGCTGGGTCACATGCGGAAACGACAGCAGCAAGTAATGGAGGTAAGACAGCAGTCGAGGTGTGTATATAGTATTGCAGTCTACTGTGTGCTCGGGTTTTTTTTTTTTCGCGAATAGTCAGTGGCCCTGGATATTACCAACTTACCTAGGCGCACGCCGGTCAGTGTGCACGTTGAAATGCAAGAGTGGCAGTGACATTTTTCGAAAGTTGATCTCGGAAATGCTCAGTTAACCAAGAGAAGCCTATTCAGTCGATTCACGATTACTTCCAACTTTTCTGAAGCACTGCTAAAGCTGTGTTTCCAGGATATTCCTCCGTCCCATGCAAACAAAGGTGAATCGAGTCTAGGAAATTACACTAACAGAACAACACGCAACATTTATACTCATTGGGTGTAATAATAATTTCTACATGAACAATTTATTACTTGGCGTTAACAACACAAATATTTTCTCTCTGTTTTTATTCGTGTTAATTTTAAATGAAACATAATATTTATAGATAAAATATACGTAAAAGTTGACCAAAAATAAGGAACTTTTCATGTTAATAGAAGTCCCAAATGTTTGTGATGAATAACATATTTGGGAAACAACCAAACACGTCTAACGTAGGGCGATCGTTCAAAGCCTCCAGTCAAAAAGAAGTGCGAAGAAAGCGCGAATAGACAATAGTTTGGTTAGCCTGTGGTGTAATGGTACATAAGGCAGAACCACATCAATTTTCAAATGACCTCGCAGGTCACGCGGAGTAAGTGTCGTCCTTACGCCTGGCAGGACCAGGAAGAGAGCGAGAATAGTGAATCGCCGTGGTAATGGTGTAGTTGTGAACTAATTACTAGGAGAGGAACAAGTCCTCGGAAAATTATTATCCTGCTGATATATATTCCGTCCATCCTTATTCGATAAGTTTCTTGGAACCAGCATTGCCTCAGGCACGAACCAGTAAATGTCGCAAATGTTAACACTGGAAAAAAATTTATCAGAGAAATGACAACAAACTACAATAAACGTGTTCCAATGATAAAAACTGCAATTATCGTATTTCTGAAAATCGCTCTTTTATGACGGGGAAAATAATGTGTATACAGGATGATTATAAAATCATGGGACAATTATTGAGGGGTGGTAGAGCTCACTAAAACAAACAATTATTATATAGGAATATATGGGCTGAAGTGAAGCGTTGAGGCACAAACACAAAAACATAACACATTAACGGAAAAACAGAATGTTCATTAGCAGCACACTTAACGAGTGATTCCGTACAGAAAATGTTAAAACAGTTGCTGGAAATGCATCCACCAACAGTTACGCATGCCTGGCGACCTCTACATATGGCGTGATTGGCTGACAATGGTGGCGTGCGTGAAATACACGGCGTATTTGAATCTGTTCACCAATCACTCCACCGACGCTACCAAGCTTGCATTACTGTCGGTGGTAGCAATTTTGAGCAATTATTATAAACATTGCTGTAAAAAGGCATTTAGCGGCGACGTTTTAAATAAACACTGTGTTGCATTTTATGTGTTATTTTTGTGTTTGTGCCTCAACGCGTCACTCCCGCCCATATATTCCTATACAATAATGGTTTTTTTTTAGTGAGTTCTACCACCCCTTAATGTTTGTCCCATGATTTTAGAATCACCCTGTATTTTAAAGGCGTTACTACCAGGGCAATGAATAAAGAGAAGTCATAAGTACCAGGATCAGAGGAAGGACCGGATAGACTCCTGGCGATGTCTCCGATACTTCCGTCGTCTCGTGAGTCCACAACCAGCACAGCGAGTCTAGCGCTGACGAGTGAGTGAAGTGAGCGGAGGCCTTGAGAGCCGACGAGGGTGAAGCTAGGCGATTATGGAGTAGCGCCGGAATGCAAGGACGGGGGAAACACGAGAGATCCCCGACAAAACCCGCCGACCAGCGGCATCGTCCGGCACGATTCTCACACGTGAAAANAGGCGAGTAGTTCAACCACTAAACCACTATACCATCGCGGCCTCGCTGGCGAGTGCTTTCTCAGTAATGCCTTAATGCAAAAGAAGAGTGGTTTCAAATGCAGTGAGTGACGATATTTGGGCGGCTCTTAACAGCGAGGTCTTGAGAGCCGATAGAAGCGCAGTGCTTGACTAGACTGCACAACACTCAGCTCTCATTAGACCGCAATACGCACGCTACCAGCGTTCTCATAAAAGTATAATTTAAGTTGCGTATGAAGGAAGTAAGTACTATCTAACACTAAAAAATAGTTTGCTAGAAGTTACTTACGTATTTAATTTATCAAAAGCATATATTAAATATATCAAATCTGGATACTTCAGAAACAAACTTTGCCAATGAAAACCCGCTTAATCAATTATGATCATAATAATTAATCCAACGTTATGTAACTAAAATAAGTAATAATGTTCACAAATATCTTAAATAATCCAATTTAAACTAATTTGTTTTAGTTACAAAAATGACAGCTTCCGTAACTGCGATTGGCTAATTATAAAATTTATTAGTTAACGTTTTTATTACGGACAAGGAAATCTCGCGTTGTAAAAGACCTTTAGGATAGACTCGACTGTCCTATGTATTTTAGAGCCACAGCTGTCTGTTCATTGGCTGCTGTATGTAGCCAGTTTTACACCAGACCAGTTGGCTCGGAATTCGGAGCTTCTTTCCTGGTAGGTCTCTTATTGGCTCGGAGTTCGCCTTGGTGTGCCTGATAAACTGTGATCCTATTGCAAAAATGTGTTTGAAGTCTTGCTTGTCGTGAAACGAATTCTCGAAATCTTTGTATCCCTAACTATTACCGATTGTTTGGGCCTCTGACATCTTGCGAAAAAAATCCAAGTACACAGTAGACTTCAATACTATATACACACCTCGGCTGCTGTCTTACCTCCATTGCTTGCTGCTGTCGTATCCGCATGTGACCCAGCCACTCAAGATTCCGTAATTCCGACACTGAAACTTCGTGATTCGTGCGCCAACAGTTAACACTGACCAGACGATGTTTCAGCCAATCAAAAACGCTTGATGACCTCACAGTACTTTGAATGGTATCTTGTCTCGAAATCTTTTCCCGAAATATCACTGCCCCGCCCCTACCAACTGTTTACTACATCCAATCAAAGTATTTAATATGATGTTTTTTGGTGATGAAGGGTTTTTTTTCGCTAAGTGTACTTTCTGAAGCATTCATAATGGAAATACGCTTAAATAATAATTAAAAATATAATTGTATTATTTATGTTTTAAATTTTAATAATTTTATTGTAGCAAAATTTTGTTCATTGTTAAAAATAGGCCTCCATGTCTTATTCTCTATATGCAACTTGAATCATAATTTTATGAAACGTTGTTAGTGCGAACAACTTTGTAAGAATACTGCGTGTTGTAGCCTACAGTCGGGTGCGCTTCTTAATTCAAGGTCACTTAATATTACCTCAAAGAGTGGCGTAGCAGGTGGAAGTCTAAGTTAATGTTAAAAGTTGTTCCTGCATGAGTAATTAATTTTTTTTGTCTAGTGAATATGTGAAATATTTTTAATTGTTTTTCCTATGCAAACCGTTTTGTAAAAAAGCGTAATAATTGTCTGTTCAGGATCCTCACAAAGATAACACACATCATCGTGTACATTTTTCTTCGATGTTGGGGTTCATTGCCCCAGGGGTAAGAATTTAGCCGCAATTTAGGTGTCTAGACACTTTTAATTGCATCAACGTCTTCTCCTTCAGGTAGTATGAAACGATATATTATAAAGCTAGCCTTCACGATTTTAGATACACGTTTCACTTCATAGAAACGTCTACCAAAAATATATGAAAAAATGAACTGCAGAAATTTTTTTTACCATAAGTTATAAAATACTGATATCCTAACATGCCAACATAAATATTTACCAGTTGTAAAAGGAACGCTATCTATGAACTGGGTTATACACCATGAAGGTATGGAAATTGTGGTGCTTTAATACCTTCACTTATATAACGCCTAACACTGTAAAGTCGTCGACTTTTGCAGAAATATTTCTGAGGAGTCAACTTTCGCTGCGATTCAGTTAAAGGTTGCATATCGAGTATGACACGCACGTGAGTCTAATTTCCTTCTCACTTCTGACGGTGTCCATCACATTATCACGTTCTGATGGGTAGATATGGTCCGTCGTATAATCTCAACGTTCGATGTGGTTCCGCGTGAATTTGCTGACGGTATGTTCGCTGCGACTTAAACCAGCTTCAAAACTGATACCAGTTCTCGTCCAGCTAGCAAGGCAATTCGAAAATTTAAAGCGCTGATAATAGACCTGGATGGCAAAACAGATTTGATAGCACACGGTTCCTACCCTATGGGAAATTGACTTAGTCGCCAGCACAAGATGGTTATATTTACACACTGAAAACCCTTTGGTGCCAACTGGTGGAACTAGCCGACAGAAGGAACGCGAGCAGTGTATGTCAAGGAACTGGCTCGCACAAACTGACGACCAGGCTCAATATGGGCCTCGAACCTGCGACCGTGGTTGTAGTAGCTGGATGTGGCAACCATTTGAACGGACAAGACGGATCATATACCACAATTAAAGAGCTCTCGTTTACTTTAAGTGCCTTCCCTGTAAATAACGATGTACTTGGCTGGCGAAGCCGCACGTCATCTTTATAACCGGCAGCTGCAATTGCCGCAGAACAGCGCATCGCTGCTGGCTGCACGAGGCAATAGCAGACAATACGAGTAAACTTTTGACGTTAGAAAAGTTGCTTTGATGTTTGAAACGTAACTTAACTGTGCGGTTTTGAAGGATTACAAAAAGATTTCTTGAACTATGTGGAAAAAAGTACGTTTGGCCCTCATACTCATACATTAGTGCAGTAAAAACTTATTAAAGGAACTTATCGTGTAATAAAGTATAATCGTGGACTTAAGTATCTTATTGTTTGATCTGCGAACAATTCCAGTTTCTCCTTAAGCTCAAGTCCTCTAAATTCTTGGCGAGTACAGAGAAATTAAAGTAAATGTCATACACCCTTACACACAATACACTTCTGGATCTATATTCCATTCGCAGTTACTTCCAACTTTTCTGAAGCTCTGCTAACATTCTTCTTCCAGAATATTCCTCCGCCTCATGCAAATAAGCTTAACCGCGTCTGGAACGTTCTACCGAAGGGACAAGACGTCGCATTCAAGCGCACTCTGTGTTATAACACTCGACATAGAAACTATTTATTACTAGGCATTACCAACACATACATTTTCTCACGGTTTTTATTAATATTAATTATAAATTAAATATTATATTTTATAAAAATCTTAAATAAAATTTTATTTTATTAAAAGTAATGTACTAATGTTATTTTATATAAACACAAGTATAAAATTCTTGTAATGCGTAACATAATTAGGAAACAACAAAACCCCTCTACACATGGGGTAATTTTTCCGAGGTTTGATTTTATAAGTGTATATAAACCGCGAATAGACTAAATAGATGCTGTATATTTGTCAAGTTTATAACTTTATGGACCACGTTACTGCTTAGATGGCATTTGCCTATTAATACAAAATTTTCGGCTCTAGTATACAACGGTAAAATTTTTTTTTCTTTCTATGATTTTAAATTGTTTCCAAAGATTTCCTTTCCTCGGTTAGTTTTGATCATCTTCTATACACGTGCATTATTGAATTAACACGTTCAGACGTATTTCGAGCCACATGAAGACAATCACGTGTCCATGTGAGGGGTTAAGGGCATACAAACTACTACCAACGGTAAAAAAAAACTATTTAGAAGGATGAAAGAAAAATAAACCATCAAGAATAAAAGTTACGGCATAAAAAATGTTTTGACAGAACAACTGTTGTATTGCCTATGAGTTGGCAGCTGAAGTGGCCTCTCTTTTAAAGCATATCTCCAGGCCCCTTTCTACTACCGTCTAGTCTCTCTTAATGTAGAAATCGAAAATATTCAAAATAAAACTTTAGTATTTAAGTTTCTTGCCTTCGTATAATGTTTCAAAGTGTAGGTACACTGATTTTCCTCTGCAATGACCATGGAGGTAGTATGTATAATGAAATATTATATGGTATGAATAAAAACTGACATCAATAAGCACATCTATAATTTAAGTCAGAGTAAAACAGTTATTCTTTTTTTATATATATATTTAAAATTTCCAATTTTTTTTAAGTGGGTTCCTTTTCACACAGGAAACACTTACTGATAATCGGGTAGTATAGTGTACAATATAGCTGGCAAATTTATATTTTACTTGACTTATGATTTACGTAATGCCACTACTTCTTCTCTATCGAAGACGGACAAGCACCACACACGTCATCCTCGGGCTACCCTCGTGCTAATCCTCCCCTAACAAAATCCTAGACACGTGCCCGGGCACAGAGGCAATTCAAGGCGATTGCCTAGCTGGCGCTTGAAATGCCTTCGTTTGAAATACGGCTTATTTTATCACGGAACAGATAAACGTATGCACACTACGGTCACCTACGAATGGAAAACGTGCCCCAGACAACGACCGAACGGTACTTTCAAGATCGCGCACTTAGTAAATATTATTTTCGAGCCTTCCGCTAAAACTACTTTTCCAGACAACTGCATCATGAAATGCGCTACCGGACACAAGCGAAACTACAACAAGGGATTACATTGAACCTTGATAACGAATTTCCAACAAAAAAAAAATGGGCCGTGGTGGTGTAGTGGTAAGACCACTCGCCTCTCAGCAAGGTGAACCGGGTTTGATTCCCGGCCGGGTCGCCCCCGGATTTCCGCACGTGGGGATCGTGCCGGACCATGCCGCTGGTTGGCGGGTTTTCTCGGGGATCTCACGTTCCACCCGTCCTTGCATTCTGACGCTGCTCCATACTCACCTCGCTTCGCTTCCCTTTTCATCGGCTCTTAAGACCTCGACGTCAAAAGCCGCCCAACTCTCTTCACGCACTCCAACAATAACATTACAGGATCACCGCTTTACACGCAACACAACGAAAGCATGCACCATACAAGACAGTCGAGATGCGTCACAGAATACTTAAGAATACAGAGGCGGAATAGCCGGGTATTCCACGAACTTCAGCCGCACACGCCTGCAAAATGTCGTCACCAGCCTTATCATGTCGGGATATTACTAGCCAATCAGCGCCTGGTAAACTGCTCGCCAATCGCAGCCCAGACAACAGGGAATCTTTTGCAGCACGCAGTAGCCAACTAGAAAAGAGGCCTGTTCCCAGAGACTGGAGCAGCCAATCGGAGAACGAGTACGCCTAATCAAAGGAACCGCCACGGCATTTCGTGTCTGCGTGTTTTTCTACTCTGTGCTCGTGCTGTTACTCGCCAAACAAAAATCTCATATATATGTACCTAAAGGAGAAACAAGTTTGTAATTAATAGAATGCTGTTGTTAGCAAGTAAAGTGCAGTTACTATCAATGATATCACACGCCTTATACACGGCATGAAAGGGAGACTATGGCGGCATAATTCGGCGTGATCTTCCCTGGTCTAAAATAGATCTCCGGGGTATCGGCTAAGAACGTTGGCCGCTCGCGAAAGAAACAGCTGCGATCAGCTGGCGTGTTGTCCGGCGGAAAAAGACGAGATCTTCGGGAACACGCCCTGGATCCATTCCCTGTACACTTTGCATAGACTAGAAAATACATACATTGGAATCTTTCTGCGAACCAAAGAAACATATTTCTGTGCAGCTGCTTTGTTCGGTGGAAAAAAATCTTGCTTTAATTCATTTCATTGCAGAAGCATTTCGTCGTGCGAATTTATAGACGTCTTTAATTAGCTCTTGGCATTTTTTTTTCCAATGTGAATTATTTTACGCCTGAACGTAATTTAATTTTCATTATTTTGTACATTCCTAAGACAGTAAAATTTTTATTTTGCCATGCATTTGTGCGAAAACTATGTGCTCAAAATTTGTTGTGCTAGGAAAATAAAAAATAATTTTTCTTCGTGGCCAGCGCCTTAAATATCGGCGTATTTAGAAGTAATAACGGTGAAGCGAGGTGAGTGTGGAACAACGGCGGAATGTATGGGAGGGAAAAACTGGAGATCCCCGATAAAACCCACTGAACAGCGCCATCGTCCGGCCGATTGGAGAATAAGGATTTGGAGCTAAGGCGCCGAGGCGCTGCCGCCTTCTTGGACCCGCCATCTTGTTTCTGGCCTCAATATTGGATCCTTAATATTGTTTGTGGCGCCATATTTTTCACAAGGGCCATTTTGTTCTCGGCCACTATCTTGTTTCTGCCCACCATCTTGTTTCCATCTGCTATCTTGTTTCTAGCCGCCATTTTGTGTCCGCCGACCATTTGGTTTTTGCCAGCCGTCTGGTTTCCACTTGTGTTTTGTTTACATCGGATTTTGCTATGGGGCATACCAGTCGTTCGACCACCATATTGGTTTGTGGAGATGGCAGTTAGAATGTGACGTTATGGTTCTAGAGATGGCCACTAGAGGCGATGCTTTTTATTTAATTTTTACACAGCTCAAAATATAGTCTGGAGGATGGCAGAATCAAACTACCTAACTTAAGGTCGGCATGCAGATGCCTTAGACCACTCGGCCATCGGGACATGTGCTGGAACAACAGTTTAAATAAGTAATAACGGGGGTGTGCAGGGGATGGATAAATATTTTGTCATGATTATTGTAATGGGTATAAATAATTTTTTATGAAAGTAATTTTGACTATCCAAGACTTATGTGGACCAGAAATAAGAAATGTTTCATATATTAATAATTATTTTCAAGTATATTATTTTATTTTTATCAAAAAGTGTACCTTAGAAATAAAATACATTTTTTATTAGATTTTTTATTTATTTAGGTTACTGGAGTTGAGTTTGAGAGCATAGACAGGCAGGGCAGCTGACCTTGTCAAAGTTAAAAAAAAATATCCGGGCTTGCATGGTTGCGGCTATGCTAGCATTCTCACATGTTGCACGCCGTGTCAGTTAACTGCACACATGCGTGTGTATGTGCTTCCACATCCGATCCAATAGCTTTGACCAAAAGTGGAAACAGTCCCGCGATAACACCGAATTTCGCATGGGTCGGGTCCTTAAATCGCAGCTTTGAGGGGTTATCACTCCCGTAATGAACACGACTGAACTGCAGCAGGCGACAGTACTTGTGCAAATCCGATCCGGCGTAGTGTCTGGGACGCCTAAGAAACAAAAGTTTGTGTCATTTTCACCTTGTGTTGCCGATCCGCACCACATCTCCTGGGGAAAAAAACATCACTTCCTTGTTTCAGAGAAACCATTTTTCATCTCCATGTCGCAAGCAGTACGTCTTGTCACTGTTCCGGTAGGAGTAGGAAGTGACGTAGTGCCCGACCAAGGTACCCACTTCCGGTCTGCGCTCTCGTACTCATTTCCGTTCCCGTGCACGCAGCAAATCGATCAGGGGAAGATCATCTTCGTTGCTAGTGATGACCCCTTCCGATTCGGGCAGTTCTGGACTTCTTTCTCATTTACATGTCGGGGTCATTCATTCCACCTTGAATTTCGTGTTTGATATCCGGCCGAGGCGAAGCTTCCTCTGGGCGATGTCGACCAAGTTCGTCGAGACAGTTGGTTATCGGAATTGTAAGCCTCTTCCGTTCGATTCTCGGGAGCCAGTTTGTGACTTTTCGCGAGTAGATATTTCGCGCGAACAGTTTGATGGCCTGCTGCAACTCGGTCGTCAGTTCGGTTTGGTCCACCGTCATTCATAGAATGAAATAAACATGCAACCACGCATGTTCACTCTCGAGTTGAGGAAAGTGAATTTTCGATCCTTTCCAGTCGGCCGATGCACGCACCTAGCACCTTCTTGCTATGCCCCGCAACATCGGTTTTAGCAGACAGTTTGGATGTTCACATATTTTGAAGAGCCTTCAATTCTTCCTGTCTCTGCGCCCTCTATGTGCCGGTCGACAGTTACCAAATCTTCCACCAGTTCATTATTCACTCTCTCGATATTTTGCCCAAGGAGCGACTGGCCCCTGCGAACAGCGGTGAGGCGAGTTTCCATTAGCTCATTGCCATCATCATCATCGAAGCGTACACCATGTCCCAACTTGGAAATATTATCGTGACTCATGGTCGGTGTATTACTATAAACTGATCGAAGCCACGCCTTTACCTTCCCTTAAGTACTGGCGAATCCTTATCGATCACCGATATGCAGTACTCATTCCAGCACAAAGAACTCATCCTTAAACTCTGCGAACGTAATGTCATCATACGTATGCCTCAAGTTCGTATCGTCAATGCAGAGCAATACGAGGAAATTCACATTATCGCATAGTAACTGTTCTGGCATGCACAAATACGTTTGGCTCAAGAACGCACAGTAGTCCGCATTCGAATGCTTGCCATGC
The DNA here is from genome assembly GCA_002778355.1 of Clitarchus hookeri. NCBI lineage: Eukaryota > Metazoa > Arthropoda > Insecta > Phasmatodea > Phasmatidae > Clitarchus > Clitarchus hookeri. Next base: position 49,203 of record NQII01004346.1, read on the forward strand.
TAAAGTACTCTCGAATACAAGTCTGTTTCTCACATGCCACATCGTCGAAAATAAACACCGAGTTTTACAATGCTTCGCTCGGTGGTACGATGACTACGTTATCGCTGCAAGGGAGATGGCTACGGCCCGCAGTACATGCGCTGGATGCTGATATTTCGGTTGCTGGAACGATCTGGAGTACAGGTACACGTTCTCGAACCTAAGACTATGCGGTTCCTCCAAAAGACTGAGAAGCGCACACGTCTTACTGTAACACGATGGTCCGCAAATTAGTCCTCCCACGGTATTGGGCAACAGCGTGCCATGACGTGTATGGTGTGACGTTTCGACATCTTCAGCATGAAGGCGTATAGGTAGAGTAACATCTTGCTTGACAATATGTATGTTACCACTTATATCTGCGGAGCTGATTGCGGAGCATTCTGAGCGGATTGTGGAGCATGCGGAGCTGAACACATAGATGGAGCTGCAACATAGAACTTTCAGACCCACTTCGATTTACGGCTCCAGGTGCTCCAAACAAGAAGTTCGTGGATCAGTGTTGTACTTGATTCGCCACGACACTTATCTTGTCACAACCAATGGGCGTTAGACTTCGTGTTCTACTATATAGGCTGTTCACGGTAAACATGTCACTTGCTAAAGTCCTGCTCAAGATATACTTGCATGTGCATTGTGCACTCTTCCACTGTACGTAAAATTAACATTGCCATGAACCTGATCACTTTATTTATGCGTAGGTTAAGAGAAACTGTGGAATTATTATTAAAGTAATTTTTTTCACAAATCTTTTAATTCTTACACTTATGTGAAAAAGAAATCATCTGAGAATCCACATATGTTCACCTATAGTCCTTTCACGGTTTCTCACAACTTTTCTGAAGCCTTGCCAAAGTTCTACTTCCAGTATATTTCTCCGCCTCAAGCAAACAAAGCTTAACCGAGACTAGAAAATTACACCAAAGGGACAATTCACCGCAACCGCGCGTACTCAGTGTAATAATATTTTGCATAACAACTAATTTTTACTATAGTCGCGCCGACCTAAGAACGGACTTGGCTCCGCCTACCCAAGTGCAAGAGAGAGACAGAACGACTTGCAAAGCACCAACCACAGGTAGCTGGCAGGCGGGCAGACGAATCTGCAAGCACTCTCTCCCACTTGCCGTATCACCGCCGTCCAATTGTTTCCTCTCCCGGGGAGAAGTGGCCCGACATCGGCAGAACTCCCAAGTCTTAAGTCACAGCGCCGCTACTCTAGGCATCACCAACAGACCTATTCTCTGCTTGTTTTTGTTAATTTTAATTATAAATAAAATTTTATAATTTGTTGATAAAAGATTAGTAGTAATACAATTTAATAAACAGCAAAGCATTTTTATGTAAAGACGTGTAAAAAACGTATGTGGTAAATTACATATTTACTAAACAACCCAGAACGTCATGTATGGGGTGGATTTTGTAAGGTTTTATTTGAAAAAAATGCTAAAGAACCGTGAATGGACTAAAGCACTTTTTATTCAACATTAAGACAAAGAACTACTTTCCTTCCGTCGTTACCAACATTACTGGCCGTACACCAGTCAGTGTGCCCGTTAAAATATGTACAGATAGATACAGTGACATTTTTGAAAGGTTCATTTCAAAAGCGCTTAGTCAACAGCGAACAGCCTGTGGTAATATGAACCTGTCACGACAATATCCTTATGAATTGAGGTCGCAGTGTAAAGTACACGCCTGAAACAACTTTCCTGTTGTGTGCACCGGATTTGAACACGCAATGACGATGGCAGCTGGCAGCGTCAGTCATCTTTCTCACGTGTTACCCTGCCGGGATTCGAACCCGGTTCGCCATGGCGACAGACGAGCGAACTAACCTCCTTCCCCCTTAGAGAAACAAGCTGTGACATATAAGTAGTTGCCGATACGTTAACACAATATTGGTAGAAACGCCGCGAGCAGATACCATCGTGGAAAGTCGGTGTTTCTGCCCGCGTCAGACTGCTGACGTTGTCATTTTCGTCCGGTCAGGAAAGCTTTTTGTATCGCGCTGGCTGCAACAAGAGACACAGCCGTAACATATTTTGACAGCTGCATTTGCTTAGCGAGTGTGTTTTGGCGTCATTTCGACAGATCGGGAAGCTGCTCGTCACTATAGTCGGTTCACTTTCTTGAAGCCCTGCTAAAGATCTACTTTCAAGCCCATTTCGTATCCTTCCGCCGAAGGTAAACAAACATCGCCATGTGACAGTCACATGGCAATGTTTACATTTCACTGTGTGTGTGTGTGTAGATGTGTTCGTACATGCACGTAGCCATCATAAAAGTAATGTATATATTATTAATGGATATTCCACAAGCGTAAAGTTTTTAATCTTGTAGTTAAGAGTGGGCTGCTTCAGCACAGATGGAGCATGTCTGGTGGCGGCCTCTGAGAGTAAAAGTGTTCTATGTCTCAGCCACGCAACAGACAAACGTGAAACAACCGCTTAAGCCCCTGTCTTACTGTCAAATTTTTTCCGTCAAACTGCTTCCAATACATTTGGTCAAATAAAGTTGGACAGTTATGACGTCGTCGAAACGTCATAAACTCCTTCATATTTGTCTGAGAAAGTTGGATGGCTTCAGTTTTCATCAAACAAATGAAGATTGAACAGGTTCTTAAATTTATTTTATGTTTGGCGGTCTCAGCCAATTAGAATCGTGCACGACAAAAATTGACTGCAAGAAACTTTAAAATAACGAACAATTCCTGGAAACGATGTAGGTTTTGGAAATAATTCATTTATGTAGAAGCTCTCTGGGTATGTGTAAGTGAATATTGCTTGCACATAATGTTACGGACTCAGAGGCGTTCAATTTATGTAGAAGCTCTCTGGGTATGTGTAAGTGAATATTGCTTGCACATAATGTTACGGACTCAGAGGCGTTCAATTTATGTAGAAGCTCTCTGGGTATGTGTAAGTGAATATTGCTTGCACATAATGTTACGGACTCAGAGGCGTTCAATTTATGTAGAAGCTCTCTGGGTATGTGTAAGTGAATATTGCTTGCACATAATGTTACGGACTCAGAGGCGTTCAATTTATGTAGAAGCTCTCTGGGTATGTGTAAGTGAATATTGCTTGCACATAATGTTACGGACTCAGAGGCGTTCAATTTCATGCTGCAGTAAAAACCCTGAAAATCAAATGTGAATTTAGGCCGGGTTCGAAATGGCAGATTGTGTTGAGAAAATGATCACGTGACCCGATTTTGTATACAAAAATGGTGACGTATTTGGTAACTTGGTATTTCTTATTTTGTATCTAGCGGATGTTAGCAAAAAAAATCAAAATCACAAAATCAGTGCCATGTTGGTTTTGAAATGCAAAAAATATGCGAATGAGTAATGAAAACGTTTTTTTAAAACAATTAGCTGTTCATAACATACACTAGGCATGTTTTAAAAAGTAAGTTTGTGTTGTGCTTTATTTATATATTTCTCAACAAAAAATTTTTTTGAAGTCGTTATAGCATAATGAATTTTCTTTTTTAATAACGTGATTGCAGCTTTCCAGTGATGATTGTAGAAATATTACGTCCGTTTTAAGCATTCAATTTTTATATAAATAATTTTCACTGTAAATCTAAAACTGCGTCGCCGCGAGTGCTAAAAAAGTGACTGTCGACATCTTCCAAATAAAAACTCACGAAATTAAAAATTACATAATAACGAATTTGTAATTTCGGACACGGCCTTAGTAAAGAAACGAAAATGAATTACAACATGCGTTACATTTCTTCTTGTGATGGACTGCATGGAGAAACAAAAGCAATATCTCAGTAAGAATATAATTTTTTAATAATAATCCAAGTTAGATTCTCCTAGTAAAAAAAAAAAAAATTCTGTGTGACACATTGTCAAACAAATTTAAGATTATTTGATAGCATTTGTTCGAAGGAAATATTTGATAACAGGGTCATGTCTTCAAATTTGATTGTCAAATATAGCTGAAGGCGAAAATTGGATAGTGTGACAGGGAAATGTAGCCGCACACGTCAGCAAAATGGCTCCCCGGCCGGCAACGTGTTGAAGCGCCGTCAGCCAATGTGCGCACGGTAGCGGACTCGACAGCAGGCAGCTTAGCCAATAGAGAGCATTGAGCAGCCTACAGTAGCCAATCACACACGAGGCGCATTCCCAGAGCTTCGCGCAGCTAATAGAGATTGAGTACGCCAACATCAAAGGAACCGCTGCGGTATTTCGTCACTGTACACTTCTACTCTTCGGCCAAACTAAGGTTTATTGTAATCAGATAAAAAAAAAACAGATTTCTTACGAGACAGTTTGTCATAGGGAATACTTCCGCCGCTAGGTGCGTATTGTTTCAAAAGGTATATTTTAATTAAAATCTTAATCTACGTGAATAAAGAAAAGAAATATTTTACTTAGTTAAGAAGTTTTTTTTATTAAACGTGCATACAATGTGCTGATCTACAAAAAGAAACGCACTCTTTAGACGAGGGCTATTAAATACTTTCGAGACTTCGTGTACATTACAAACACAATTGCAGAATATTCTAAAATTGCAATAAATTGCTTTTTCGTAGGCCTGCATCTAAAAATACGCCCGCCAGTTACATGCAAAAGTATTCAGCGTCGCCCTTATCGCTTTCACGCGTCTCGGCCTCAATTGCGGCAGAAAAAAAAGTGCTCCAGTTAAGCGGGAGTTTTAAGTGCATGTTTCGTTGGCGATACCCTAGAATCAACTAGGTATACCTGACGTAAGAAAACGTTAGTCTGCAGATCAACGAGGTTTGCAGACAACAAGCGGCCTTAAAGCATTTTCACATAAATACAATTCCTAGAAAATTAGATGCAATTTCCTTGCAAATTAGTAACTACGAAAAATAAAATCGACACAATCGACCTAATCGGAGACAGTAATAGTAAAAAAATTTCCCACATTCCAGCTTTCTTAAACAAAAATTATTTAGTAAATAATTTTTCTTTTGTTTTTATATTTAATAATAATTGCAATTTTTTTTTTTTTTTTTTTTGGTAAAAAAAAAAAAAAAAACNTCGTAGGCCGTGTTCCAACCTGCCAAGCAAAACTGTGACAATTCCTTTTACCAACTATGTGATTGACGAAACACAAAAACTAGTACTTTGCCAGTTGGTTATTGTCTATCTTAATAAAATACATCTAGTTCGTCATTCGAGTTTTTTTTTTACCACTAACCAGTTAGGGAGCTCGTTAGTTGACAGTAATATTAAAGATGTGTAGTTGAAATGACGCGTGTGAAATGAGTGCGGGTCCGACACACAAGTGTTTCGACGGACCACCAATGTTGCGGTGAATTCTTTTATTAACTGGGCTCGTTAAAGTGTCGTCTATCAAACGAGTTGAACACAATGCGTTCTTGCATTTTCATCCCGAAGAAAGTCACCAACAACCACTCGTGATTATACAAGATGCTTGCGTGGTGACCGGGAAACAAGCCCGCAGCACGTGGACACTATTAAACAAGACCGAACATGATTTAACGGAACATTTATCTCCAATAAAATACACCTTTCAGGCACAATACTTTAAAAACCCCATTCACCAAAACCCATTGACCGAAATACCGTTTAATCAAAACGATTTGCTGCTTTAGTAAAAGTTCGTATAACACATTTTTTAAAATCATAATATAGCTCAATGATAATGAAATCAAAAAAATGTCTCTGTAAAACCACTTGAATAAAACAATATTCACTATAATCAAAGTCTACACTTTAGAAGGGTCGGTTGTATTGTTACTTTAGTTAATCTACCTATATCTTTTGTAATGACTGTGTTTGCGAGTGAGTCGTTTATGGTTTCTCAGCTGCACGTTTTACCATTGAAACAGAAGCGGGAAGTGATAACAATTCAAGAAAAAAAATTGGAGGCATTTAGAATAATAAAACGTGAACAGATTTCGTGAACAATAGCGTATTTATTTTGTAAATTAGTATTAAATGATAATGTGTAAATGAAAAAAGATTCTAACTCTAAAATCTAAATAACTCAAACTGCTGCAAATCAGCGAATTTGACTGCAGATCTGCTGAGAAAATTCCAACCATCATTTTATTTGCTGGAATTATTGATTGGACAATGATTTCTACTGATTCCTAGTGAACTATAATGGCCTGACAGTAAAATCTCTGTTCATTACACTGATTGCCTGTAGATAACATCTCAATAACCGACGATACAGTCAAATAATTAAAAAGGCTGAAATTACCGACACAGCGTTCTATTTCGTACCATTTGGCCACGAAAATGACCATTAATTTATCATCCGAAATTTTGGTTATCCGAAACCGTGTACCTGCTCTTCATTTTGGTCAAAAGAGGTTTTACTGTAATATGAGCAGAATTATTGTACACGTACCGGAGCGGTGCAAGTACTACGATAAACGAGTTACCTTAGTCACTGTAATATGAGCAGAATTATTGTACACGTACCGGAGCGGTGCAAGTACTACGATAAACGAGTTACCTTAGTCACTGTAATATGAGCAGAATTATTGTACACGTACCGGAGCGGCGCAGGTACTACGATAAACGAGTTATCTTCGTCACTCTGAGTGCAAGGTATAAGACTATACATACTCAATTTCACATAAGTTTACTCAATTTTGACACTTGTAGAAAACTAGCGTGGCCGCAATGTATCCTTCCGCCACAGCTGATATGTCTATGAATAAAATAATGTATGCAAACAAGTGCTATGATCAATGTAAGTTACCATTTCAACTTTTTTTTTTTTTTTTGTTGTGGCCAAATTATACTGCTGGGGCCCTGTTTATTTTATTGCGGACAGGTGTTGTTGGGAGAGACTTTAGTTTAACGCCAATCACGAGACGGCATTGTTTGCAGCTCTTCTTGCAAGACGGTATCATTTTCCATTACATATTGTTTCAATGGACGAGTGGAAAATTTCATTCGTACGGAAGTAACATTCAAACCATTATAGCCCGTAACGTTTTAATCTCACCGAAACAAGAAAACGCCATACACACGTTGTTTGCACCGATGCGAATAGAAAACACATTCCGTATGTAAATATTTTCGGCGTTGTTAACGTGACACTCGTTGGACTTTCCGTATAGCCAATGTGTTATTTTAATACTACAATACAGCTTTGAGGTGGTGGTTTTCTAAGTAACGTACATTTCAAAAATTATAATAACCAATTTGAATTCCTATTTGCAACACCTGGACACACGCGGCTCTATGGCAATACTTGCGCTCGTTCGTCTGCCACTCATACGAGATGATCTGCAGAGTCATTCCATAAATACGTCACTTGACTAGTTTCTGGAAACTGATAAACTGCGAAACAAAAATAAACAGCGGCGCTTCACGACGGTACCGAAAATGGCGGATCGAGCCATATACGTTGTTATGAACTAGTAACAAATTAGTATGTCAATGTAAGAGTATACTGGGTGCTGGGGGCGTATATTAAATAATGACTCATGACTCGGTAGAGCACAACAGTATAAGATGAGTTTTATTAACATTAGAATTGTACAGTTTCTATTTAAATGACTATTGATCGGGGGAGCTTCAAATTGAACATAAGATGATGTTTATTTAATTACATTATGATTCACGCCATTTTAATTACACCTAACTGGAAAGTCACATCACTTTGTTGTAGCCGGAGGCTGATTCTGCGAGACGGTTAACGTTGGCCGGACACACCCAGCTTCCTGGTCTGCTTCGCTGTTCGGGTCGTCCAAATAACTAAAGACGAAAGACGCTCGTTCCGGGTGTTACGTCGGCCTATATCAAGCGCGTGGTTCTGCGGCCCCGCTCAGTGACCGGTGGAGGGGATTTCTGCAACTGTCTTCTTTCGCAAGGATCGACGACCAAATGGTGGCGTTGCAATCCCGCTCTTTTCCAGAATTAATGTTTGAAGGTGTGATCAGGCAAGCCGTTCAGCTAAGGCCTGATCACACCATAACAACGTGTCTACTGTCGATAAGATTACTTTCCACGTAAGAAAACGCACTAAAAAGACACCCCTACAACCAGCTGTGTTTAATGAAAGTAAATACGATAACCGTTAAATACAGATAAAATATTCTGCAAACAGCTGTAAGGTACTCGCATAAACGTGACGGACTACCATCACGTGCACAATGGCGTCGACAGAGCTGGGGAAGTTCCACTGACAGTAACTGACCGCTTGCTCAGAAGTAGTTGCTGAACATATTGGTAAACAAATTCGTTAAAAACGCAAAAATTTTTTTACTTTAATTTATAAATGTTATTTAGATCATAACGGTTGTAACTATAATTTAAGTTTTGAATTACAAGTTTTAGTTCTGAGTTCTACTTTCTTTCATCATCATCATCATCATCATCAATATCACCAATATAACAACCTACATCCCGCAACAACTCAACAGCTGTTACAATACTTTGCAAACGAGAGCATTTACTACTTACATAGTGTGTAGGTTGGTCACATAGTCTATCAAAATTTAGACCATATAAAATGCAGTATAATTGTAATTGGACCATATCTGCAGTAAAAATAACAACAGCCTGAAGTTTACAACTTGTCCGAAGCCCTGCTGAAGTTCTGCTTTCAGGCTATTACTCAGCTTCGTGCAAACAAAGCTTAACTAAGTTTGTTAAATCACACCATAGAGACGGCGAAGGGCATTTGTGCGCACTCACAGTAGACTGCAATACTATATACCCACCTCGGCTGCTGTCTTACCTCCATTACTTGCTGCTGTCGTTTCCGCATGTGACCCAGCCACTCAGGATTCCGTCATTCCCACACTGTAACTTCGTGATTCATGCGCCAACAGTTGGCACTGACCAGAACATGTTTCAGCCTATAAAAAACGCTGGACGACCTCACAGTACTTTGAATGGCATCTTGCCTCGAAATCTTTTCGCGATATGCCACTGTCCCTACTTATTAGGTATTACCGACACACATATTTACTCCCCATTTTTTTATATTAATTGTAAAATAAACTTTAAAATCTGTAGTTAAAACACGATTTAAGTCAAATTTAATCAAAAAATCAAAATTTTTTATTTTAACAGAATTAAAAAACGGTTATGATACTCGTACATTGCATACTTGGGAAACAACCGAATTCGTTGCAGATGAGGCGATTTTTAAAAGGTTTGATTCAAAAATTTTGAATATACCGCGAATAGACAATATGTTTCATGTTAAACACTGTCCGTTATATCTGTAACCTAATTAGTGGCTCAGCTCGGCTAATGCTGACCAAGACTGATATTCGTCTTCTAGGTTTCAGATCTGCTCTACATAATGATGTAACTTTGTGCTTGTTTTAACCTTCAAGATGCAGCCAATTGGTCTGCAGATTTGTCGTATTATTCACCAAATAATCAACGCATGTGTAAGAATTGAAAATGGGGTACGTCCAGTCCACAAGAAAATCAGTATTTCTGAAGAAATGTCAATGTGTGTAAATTTAAGGGCGAAATTGTTAGCATTCGTGACTTCGACATTTCCGGTTGCTATTTTGCACCCGCACCTCAAGTAATTCAATCATTTACATGTAGAGACCTTAAAAATTTGCTGTTTCGTATCGGGACAAGCGAGAATTCAAAACCCCCTCGTACGTTTGTATTGCTTATTCTATTGGCCCACCCGTTAGTTTACACCTCCTGGACAACTCTGAGCCAATAACAAACACACAATAAAATGCAGACCGAATCACCGTCTTCCGCTAAAACAACAAGCAACCAAGGAACAGTGATATTTGCATCATTTTGCATACGACAATGGAGTATAGCCCCTACAGGTCATTGAACTCGCGAATTTTTTAGGTCTCTATTTACAGGACAAATTGTTTAGTTGAATTTGCGAGTTGCACGAAATAAGTACTTACGCGATAGATTTACAGATGCAATATTTCTGTAGAGTTACTTTCGGAGAGCAGGAAAATTATTGAGTCATGTGGAGTGTATTTTCCAGACGCGAAAAGTATACATTCAATATATTACGTGTAAAATGAAGTCAGATAGTTAATGCTAGTAGTGTAAAGTCCATTAGAATAGTTCATAACTTGTGTGTTAAAATTTGTTCTTTTCTGTGATCACTACTGTAGGATAACGCTTGCTAAACTGATAGCCGTTTATGTACCTACATGGTGTCTATGAACTATTGATCAATTCCGTTCAAGCAGCCTGACTTTCGTGAACTGCTGGCGTGTTCTAACCCTGACTCGTGTTTGACGCAGCTTGGCGTAGAGGACTAACCCAATTGTCAGCACTTAGGAACAGAGTAGCAGTATCATCGCCAAAGCAATCAGTCAGTTAGAGAAACGCTGCGTCGCGAAGCCAGGACGCACTAAACAGACAGCAGAGTGCTGTTCGTGGGCGACTGCTATATCGAGCCGACTGCTGAATTGCCTCGCGGCAGTTAACTTATGGGCGCAGACGAAAGGCGAGAGAAAAAAAAAAAGAGCAATAAATTACTACAGTTCCATCGGCGCGGGGAAGAAAAAAAAAGGTTTTTAGAAGAAGAAACACTCGCAATAAAAAAGGATGCACTCAGAACCAAACAAACATATTTGAAAAGTGCTGTTTATTGTTTTTTCCCCCCACGAGTACTATCTGTTCTGCATTCGAACAACGCCTCGTTAACGATGGCTGAAGAAATTCCGAAATTGGTAATGTTTTATGTTTACTGCAAAAATCTTTAAATTAGAAGATGCTGTAACGACAGCCGAGACCACCCAAATAAGGGCGGCGAACATTGGTTTGGAACATAACTTCTGTTTTACAGGATTATAATTTTATCTCTGGCAGTTTTATGATATAATTTTTTTTTTCTTTAAATAATAATTTAGAGGTTTCCTTGTATTTGCTAATTAGAAAACATAAAACCGTTGAAATCAATTCGTTTAAGTGCTCGAAAATGTTTCTTAAATAGATAAAATAATTTCATAGAAACAATTAATTGGTATATGCTGTTCACGGTAAAGTGATCACTTTTGAGGCTCTAGTTACTTTTTTCCTTTCAGCCATTTTTATCCTATAACCACTTTTTAAAATAAATATTGCCTTGTAAGTAATAAATACAGTGTGTATATTTCACCGCACTCGGAATTCAACGTCTAAAGCTTAAATAAAATACATTTATTGACTATTATTCCAAATGAGAGGGCTTTTAAAAGAGTTCACTTTACCGAGAATAAAGTATAGTAACCTCTTATGTACCGCATAAAGACATTCCAATGAATTTTAAAAAATTTTGATTTACTCTTCTTAGTGGTAATTTATGAGCATATCGTCAAAATTCTGCCTCGGTATTCATGCTGACAGTCACGCCAATGAATCACGTTTTATTTCGTGTATGTTAAGGGCAATGTGCTATTTTAGACAATGCAACCATCATACCAATAATTAAAAACCTAAGTTATTTGTAATTCTAAATTAAATACATTATTTGTGTATGATACAGTTACATTTATCACAGTAAATAATATAACGGAAGTAAATAAAAGCTCACGGATATGGAATTTTATTACATTTTAAGTATCTGAGAATGAAAGAAATAAACAAATTGAGTAATTTTACACCGTATCATCAAGCAAATTTGCTAAGAAATCCGAATTCTGTATGTTATTACAGCACAATTTTTATATCCTTTCATGTTATGCGTGTCGTTTCCCTAATTCTTTACAGCAAAAATTGGAAACACCCATTAATAATATGCAATTTGACTTTTTCTTTCAACAACCATCATGTTTACTTCGGCGTAGTGTTTACAATTAATCTGATTGTTGAGTTTTACTGTATACATTCCTTCAATAACCTCTTATCCGAGGGGGCCTCCGGGGTGTAGTGGTCAGACCACTCGCCTCCCACCTAAGCCAATGGGGTCTGATTCTCGGCGTTGTCACTCCCGGCTTGGTCGCATGTGTGAATCGTGCCGGATGGTGCCGCTTGTCGGCTGGTTTTCTCGGGGATCTCCCGCTTCCCTCGCCCTTGCGTTCCGGCGCTGCTCCTTGCAGTACTCACCTCGCTTCACCCTCATCGGCTCTCAATACCTCGATGTTAAGAGCCGCCTTAATCTGTCCGCTCCACCTATTTTCCAGATATCGCTTTTAGCGACCAGATATGTTTAATTAAGTGCATGCAATTGATTAGAGATTAATCCTGCCTTGATCACCTACACGTACCTACATAACTTTTTTCACTACAATGAATATTTATCATTATTTCAATACATAAGTATTTATTTTATTTTATTTTATTGTTAAGACATAAAGCTTCCAGAACTCTGCTTTCTTTGGCTCTCGAATCGGTGTTACAGTTTCCTAAAATTTCACTATGTTGACACATAAGCCTCGAAGGAGATTCGTCCTACTTTTATACATATCTCAGAGTATATAAATGCATATTATTCTGTCAAAATATATTTTTGCTTTGTGATATTTATGGAACACTTCTCTGGTTTTGCTGTTTTTAGACTACTTTCCGAAGAAAAGAAAGGCTTATGAGATCACTTTCCTGTCTGTGTGTCTGTATGTGTGTGTGTGTGTTGATGTGTGTATGTGTGTCAGTACGTGCGGGGTCTCCCCTCTTTTTTTCAACTGTTTTTATACAAGACTGAACAGGTACGTGTAACTAATTATGCGTAATGATTAGAGATCTGAAGGATTCGCGGATTCATTTTGAGACAAGCTAGAATTCAAAACACGTGTGTTTATATAACTTAAGCCATTGGTCCACACTGTGTTTGACACCTCCTGGAGAACGCTGGCCCAATCGTCGCCTTCCACTATCACAGCAGACAACCAATGTGCAGTTAATATCGGCATATTTGTACATAAGACAGTAGAGTCTAGCCTGTAGGTCATTGAACTCGCGAATTTTTCAGGTCTCTAGCAATGATCTATCGAGATTTTGCAAATGAAATGAATGCTATACACATCTTCGTAAAGATGTCTGGAGTAAATTAATTAATTATTTTTAACATTGAAAGGGAAGTCTGATAAGAATTCCTGTCATCTCGACATGTTGAAGGTGTCTTCCGATTTTTGGTAAATGGTGGGAACTGTAGGTTTCAATTAGGTGTTAGAGATGCAAAATAGCACAAGTTGTGTTCTCAGTCATCGGAAAAAGTAAGGGAACTGTGCGTATAGACGTGTTTGTGTGCGTGTATTTGTTGAATCGGAACACCACCTACAGATTTCGCTTGCATATTACTTACGAAGAAATAGTTCGTAAACGTATTTTAGATTTATGATCGAAACTGCTTCCTAAGAGCATTACACGTGCTTGAAGGTGGAGCTAAAACACGAGTTTATTGTAAACAGTTCGGAAAGTGTTCTAAAAGGAACAATGACCATTTAAAGATGGCGTGTAGTTAGAAAAAATATCTTCAAACATTTCAAATCTCGTAGTTGCTCTCATATAGTGTTGTTTTCAATTGATGCCATAGAAAAAATAGGGGTTTGCAAACATGTATTGCATACATTTACGTCACACCGAAGCTTCGCTGGATTCTCAGTGACGAGCTATTAACCAGCACGTAAAATTTACAGAAGAAAGTTTGCCTTGTGTGATATTTCTGCATCTCGTCATTTTCGAGAAATTCATGTATAAAGTTCAACGTCAAAAGCCAATTGCTGAAATTCTCAAAACCGGGGGGATAAGGTTAATAACACAAAACTACATTTTTATTAAGTTTTATCGGCTGATTAATAATCCGTAATTGGAGAACCGATTAAGCTTCTGCATCACGAAATTATATGCGAGAACATGGTTGCAATTATTAGTTTTTCTATAACAAAATTTTGCGGGGCCGCGGTGGCTGAGCGGTTAGCCTGCTCGCCTCCCACTAAGGGCGAACTGACCAAGGCGAACCGGGTTCAATTCCCCGGCTGGATCACTCCCGGGTTTTCACATGTGGGAATCGTGCTAGACGATGCCGTTGGTCAGCGGGTTTTCTCGGGGACTTTCTGTTTCCCCCACCCTTTCATTCCGGCGCTGCTCCATACTCACCTCAATCACCTTCCATCGGCTCTCGAGATCTCGCAGTTAAGAGCCGCCCAAATATCTTCACACTTCACTATAACACAAATGTACGGTAGCGACGGACTTAGCAGTGCCTGCAGATATTCGTTCAACTACACACTATCGTGAATGTCGTTGTTCTATTTTAAATACTTCCCGCAATACTTACATTAAATTCCCGTTTAAACTCCGCCTTCAAATTTTGGCGCTGTTCTGAGGAAGCATTTTGGGCCATGGATCGAATACTTTTTTTGTTTTAATTATTGTAGAGAATGAGCAGGCCAAGTCTATCTGTGCTGGTTCGACTAGACAATAGAGGGGAGGAATTGGAAGAACTCATGAACAAATAAATCATGAAAGTGTTAAACACAGAAGGTAACATATTTACTTATGATTCAATACATGGACAAAAGAACATAGACATAGCTTTTATTTCTGATGGAATATATAGAGAATGTAAAAACTGGACAGTGAACCCCAGCATAAGCGACCATAATAAAATAAGTTGGGAACGGGTAATGGGAAGTGTAACCATGGAAGACAAGACCAGATTACACCAAATGGTAACAGATTGGAAGATGGCAAAAAGAAATATAGCAATAGAGTTGGAAAAGAACAAGGAGTTAGAATTAAATGACAGCGTCGACGAGAAGATAGTCCGGTTAAGAAAAGCAATAATTGATGCATGTAGACAGAAAACAAGACCCAAAACAAATAGAATAAAAGGAATCAATGTATGGTGGTGGAACAAAGATTTAAAGGTAATGAAAGAGATCGTAAGAAGGAAGAATATACAATTTAGAAGATGCTGTACATGTAGAGCTAAGGATACCTACAAAGAAGAATACACGAGAGAAAGGAAGATTTACAAAAAAAAGATTAGAGATAACATGCAAAAACAATGGATAGAATATGTCAAGACAGAGAGTAGTAATGAAATATGGAATTTAACTGATAAACTAATAAGGAAGAAGTTGAGAAAGTATGAAAAAATAGGGACAATATTTAATCAAGGAAGGTACACTAAGGGAATTAAGGAAACATATATAACTTTAATAAATACATTACTACCCGACACGCATAGAAATGAAGTAACAGAGCTGTATGAAATAGAAGAAGAACATAGGGAAACAAAAGAAATAGACATGGATGACCTTGAAATAGCAATGGGAAACAAAGGATTAAAAAAAGCACCTGGTAAGGACAAGATTACAATGGAATTTGTTAAAGAAGTATGGGAAGAGATACAACAAGAAGTACTAAAAATTATGAACATATGCTTAAAGAAGGGAATATTTCCCAAGGAATTGAAATCGGCTGTCGTGGTAATAATATATAAGGGAAACAATAAACCGAAAACAAATCCAAATTCATATAGACCGATATGTTTGCTACCAATATTTGGTAAAATATTAGAAAGAATTATATTAAATAGAATAAGAGAGCATACAGAGCTGGTTTTAAACAAATATCAATATGGATTCCGGACAAAAAGATCTACGGAAAACGCATTATACAGAGTGTTAGAAATCATTAAAGGTATAGAAACAAAATATATACTACTCATCTTAATTGACATAAGTAACGCATTTTCCTCGCTAGAATGGAGTAACATAAAGAAGGAAATTAGAAAACTAAAAATTGGAAATGAAGAAAAGAATGTAATGTTAGACTATTTTAGAGACAGAAGCATAGGATACTATAGCGAGGACGTTAGCTACGAAAAAGCAATGAATAGGGGATGCCCACAAGGATCAGTTTTGGGTCCTTTGATCTGGAATCTGGTTTTCAATGAATATTTAGAGATAAATAAAGACAAAGATATAGAGAGATTGGCGTTTGCGGATGATTGTCTTATTACAATCGGAGGCAACAATAGGAGACACGTGGAACTAATGGCAAACAATGAAATGAACAAGTTAAAAGTATGGGTTGATAATAATGGGCTGAAAGTTGCAACAGAGAAAACAATCGGGATATTGGTTAAAGGGAACTTGGATACAAGACCACCAACAATTAAATATAACAATCACAGTATAAAAATTTTGAAACAAACCAAATATCTGGGAATAATGATCGATAATAGACTGACCTTTATACCGCACATAAACTTTCTCAACCAAAAGTTAATAACGCTATCTAACCAGTTAAAATATAAAATTTGGAAATATGCAAACTACAACACATCAGTAAGAAATATAATTTACAAAACAATTTTCATCAGCGTAATAACATATGGATCAATAGTACTAGATACAAGAATTAATAATGTTCAACTAGTAACGAAACTTAGGGCTTTACAGAGAAATATATTAATAAAATTATATGAACTTACGGCTACAACATCATTTTCAACGATAGTTATATTGCACAAGCTTTTACCAATAGACTACGAAATTCATAACAAAAACATTATTTATAAATTAAAACACACAGGAATGCAGATAGACTTAGATGGAGTAACATACCAAGGGTTCACACAAGACGACATAAGGTGGATTAAAAACATTAAT
This sequence comes from Clitarchus hookeri, assembly GCA_002778355.1. Taxonomy (NCBI): domain Eukaryota; kingdom Metazoa; phylum Arthropoda; class Insecta; order Phasmatodea; family Phasmatidae; genus Clitarchus; species Clitarchus hookeri. The sequence goes on from NQII01004346.1 coordinate 65,766, forward strand.
AATGATGAAGTGATAAGTATCAAGGAAATCAAGAAGAAATTAAATGAAACAGCAATTAAACATTGGAGAAGAGAATGGGAACAAATGGAAGGTAGTATTGAAACCAGAAACCATATCAAGGACATAGAGGAATGGTATAAGAGCAAGGTAATATTGAGTAAAAGCACGAAAATGATTATAAGTGGACATGGTCAGATCAAAAGCTATCTCAAAAGAATTAATAAAGTTGATGAAGACATATGTGAGTGTGGTCAAGGGGAACAAAACGGATACCATATATTGTATACATGTGAAATGTTCGCAAATGAGAGGGATCAATTAAGAAGAACTCTGCAACTAAAAGAAGAACAATGGCCGCTAATTAAATATCAAATATACGATGAGGAGGTATACAAAGATATTGAAAGGTATATTGAGAATGTTTATAATGTAGTAAAAACAATGAATGATGATTTANGTAATGTTGTAAAAACAATGAATGATGATTTAGGAGATAAGAAGAGTAGATCATGTGGATTAATGGGGGGACAAGGCTAGTAGCTGAGGGCCCTGACAGGCGTGGCCAGGGGGGCGCCCAGTTTACTGGGCAAGGGCCCCGGTAGCGCCACGCCTGCTGGCAAGGCTGCCAGGGAACAGCGAAAACCTAGTTTTCTGAGTGTAATAGTATGGGCTTGTAATGACTATAGTCGAAAGTATCGTAACGATCGAAACATTGTATTTGTATTAGTTTATAGCATGTAATTTGGATATTTAAGTTTTAATATATTACAGCATGTATATTTAATGTATTAAAGTTTTAACATTGTAACATGGTTATTGCTTTACAACAAATGTATTAAGGGTTTTAAGGGTTTTTTTTTAGTAATATAGCTACATTATTCGATATATTACATGGAATGTGTTTTATTGAACAAAGTGGAATGAAATTTTAATATGTACAGATGTATTAGCGAATAAAACGCTTTGAAATACATAGTTTTAACATGTTTTGTTTTGTGTATATTGTGTTTTAGAAAGTTCAGTAGAGAAATATATGTAAAACATGATCGCAGGAGGAGCAAGGTCTGGGTGACAGCCTCCCCGTGGCTCCCCGCTGTAACTGGTTTACACCAGGCTGATAGTCACCGCTCCTCCTGTTGGAGATTCCCAAGCATTTTAAACAATTTTTAACAATTTTAATTATTATAGTTTTAATAATATCAAGAATCGAACTAATTAAAACCATATAGAAATGGGTGTCAAGTCAATTTTTAAATACTATAAATGAATTAATTGACAAAGTTTAAGCGTTGCCTTGGCAGTGAGACATATATTAAATTCAAATACCAAGATAATAAACAATAATATTACACGAACTTAAAGACAAGGAAATGATAGTAGTTAATTAAGGAGACCCGGAAGGCCTAATGGCTAAGTGGGTTACAAGAGTTTTCACTCTCTATATGTGCTGGTTCGACTGACACCGTATACGCTCACACACGAACACGCATACCTATATACTTTTCATATACGTGTCACAAATGAGAACGAAACTAGCAAAATACACACTAAAAAAAATATAGTTACCATATAGACGGTTAATATAGGGATAGTCATCTGACGAGTTCTAGGTACCGTTAAATATTCTTAACATACACTGTAATACCAACAGAACTATTAAATATATTCCCGTCTGTGATAGTATTTGCTACTGTGCATATGGTTCCTTCAGCAGAGCAGTACTTCCCTACTAAATACAGATATTACCTCCAACAGAACAACTGCAACAATTATGGTTGGTTGGTCACAACAATCAGAAGTGTTACTAACCGATCAGAATGTTATTTTGCTATTACTGGACATATCTGTAATCGGGTTTGAGGGTATCGGCAACATGATATTCTGTTTGGATGTTTCAATCCTAGATACTGCAGGAGCAATCCACGAACTGTCGAAGTTGTTCTGCTGTAGGTTCTATCTGTTTTGCAGTAATAACGCCGTGCTCTGTTGCAGCGACCGTATGCACGATACAAAATACACAGGATCGTAACAAATATTTCGGCTTGGTATCGCACCGTGTTAACAATATTTAGATGTGTACCTACAGGCTATCAAGATGGCGGCCCATATATCAACAGTCTAGAAGGTTCCTACCGCTACATCTTTTATCTCACCGCAGGTCAAAGTTCGGGAGAACACGAACCCCGCGGACGTAGCGGATAACCGGGCTGATGTTTTCGGAACGAACGTTACCTTGTTTAACTAGCGTGGAGCAGCTGCGCTGATGCTTAGTCCCGGGGAGGAGGCGATCAACCGTAATGCGAGTTTAATTAAAACTGCCAAAATGCGCTGGAGCTGCGTGGGTTGGGATGGAAGGGAGTGTAAAAACGGTACCGAGCGGAAACAAACGGCTATAAATTGCGGAGATGGTCTGGCCTGCGCCGGCATGCAGACGTGGCGGAATGTTAGAAGTAAAGGAAGTCTCGTCTGCTCTCGCTCCACCAACACATAGCAGAAGTGTATTCTGTACATCTTGACAGCTTGAGACCGGCTCGCCTCCTGTACCTGAGCCCGTTGGGTTCAACAGGAGAGACCTTCCAGAGCTCGTCATTTATTAGGCGTGGGCTCTTTTTTAGATTCCCTCTCATGTATTATCTTGTGTCGGGTCCACTCATAATACTTCATGATTTCTTCATACATTGGTAGCACATTGTCTTTTAAATCACATATATCACCGAACAACGCATATTTCCAATTTATACGGGTACGATTCATGGTTAAAATGCACGAGAAAAAACAAAACAAACCATCACACTCTAGTTAGCGACGGGCGACACTGGTTGTTATTGTCTCAAATTGCGTGTCATTTGTCACGTCTAATGCCCCCCTCCCACTCCTCTCCTGAACCTTCCTGCTTAGTATTAGTAAAACAAAGTATATTTTTCATTCAATTCGATGTTAATTACTTGTATAAAGTATTTCTATATTATTATTTTTTTATTGAGAAAAACATCGAAAAACAATTTTTTTTAAAATCTTTAATTACAATCCGGAGGCAATTAAACTCAATAAAACGTAATAAAATTTTACGTATGGATTACCAATACCATTTAGCACCTATCAATCGCTGTGCCCTTTACAATATCGAGAAATAAAAAAAAAAAAGACCCACCCTAGTGTACAGTCAGGCTCATTGCTATACAGACCTCTGTCCAGGCATCACAATTGCCACGTCAGATCTTATTGCTGTGCATAGTTGTTACAGGTAATTTCTTCCTAGCGTGGTTGCCACGTAACAGTTCTCATACTGCACACACCTTCCCAGTTATATGGTCCAGACACATGTGTATTTAGCATCGCAGCATGCTGTTCATTGACTGCAGTTGAATGCAATCGATAGAGAAGAGATTACGCTCCTTCGAGTCGCAGTGGGCGGATGTTCTCCACCTCCAATGACTGTGGGAGGGTGGTTCCACCTCGCCAGCACAGATCAGACAAGTACACAGAGACAAAATGGTGTGTCGGTTCCTTTGATGAGGGCGTGCCTGTTCTCCGATTGGCTGCGCGAAGCTCAGGTTGCCAGGCGCTGATTAGCGGACGTTTATCGCACGTGTAGTTCGCCAGAGACGCTATTTTGCTGGCATGCGTGGCCTCTGTTCGTGGTTCAAGTTGCTGTTTCACCTCTGTGTTGTTAAGTACTCTATGGCGCAGAGCTTCAACTGTTTAATGCTTTATTGTGGCGTCTCCGTACAAATAGCATTCAACTCTTTCATTCCCACATTAATATACGGTTTCTGGTATTGAGAATTAGAGAATATTCGATGCGTGCTGTACTTGACTAAGAACCTGTTTCTCTATTACAACCAATAAGCTGTGAGCGTTTTGTTCAGTGATTTGTGATGTGAAACAGTCGTAGTGTATAGCAGTGGCACGGCTTACGAACCAGTTCTCCCAGGTAAAATCATTGGGCAGCGAACTTTGTATAATACAGTGCCGGTCAAATATTACCTTCCTGTGCAACACATAGACATTTGGCTACAATATAGATAAAAAGGTTAAAACGTTTTCCACGTCCGAATTTTAGTAACCTTTTCCTATTTGCTTTTCTAGCACGTATTTTTTTTTTTTTTTAAGTGAAAAATGCCTATACAAATATTTCACTATAATTTTTAGGTATGAAACTTCCAGGTTTATTCAACATAACGTGGGGACACGCTGTATATCTTTGTCTTCAGTACACCATAAAGCGATGTCATCACCAAAAGATTTACGAGGGTAAATGACGTGGAAGGACTGCGCGTCCTTGCGCGTAGAGGCGGCCGGACATCCGATGCAAGTGCCTAGATCGCCCTTAACGCCCTCGCACCTCCAGGCCTCGGGCACGCTAAATGTGTCCAACAAGAAGGCGCGCTCAACGGAAGAGACGGGAGAACAAAGTTCTGAACCATAAATGCTAATCCTTCGAGACGAAAATTTCTATAAACACGGCGTACGAGTTGGCTAACCGCCGTGCCATAAATCACACACTCTGACAAGAACTGCTTCCCTCCAGACACCAGTTAGTCTTCCTTAAGAATGAAAACGTCAAACAAATTTCGAGGTCACGTCTGTGCCACTGAGCAGCTTTAATCATTTCATTAAGTCATACCTACGGACAGACTTGTGTGATTTATGGCTTCATGGGAACTTGCGTAAACAGACGACGAAGTTTCACCAAGTTTGAAACAATGTCTCGTCGAATATTAAGCGAGAATTACGTGAACTGTATATTCCCAGCTCTTTCACAACCTTTCATTTTATAAAACCAAACGTTATATGAAAGATTGATTTCCTTGCTGTCATCTCACTCGCAATTTTCTAACCTGCACAAGTTAAAATCTATCACTGTCAGAAGTATGCCAGTTTTTTTATTAAAATAACTAATTAAGGCATGATTAGCACGGAACACATTTTAATAATGATAAATTTAGATGATAACTGGGTAAAGGGAAGCGTTCATAAGAAGGATTTTAAATTCTCAAGAATTGGCTGCTCTTGATTAACACTATGAATGGAATAAAACTCGTGCTTATCTTTCGTTTATAAACAACTAAATCCTTTGATTTTATTTTCTTATAGTCTGCGGTAGTAGGACTCGGGCGTCTTCTAACCGAAAGACTTTATTTGTGAGAAAATCCTAAAAGTTGCACGAACTTCATCGCATTTTACTTCGTCTTCTTCTGCGTTTTCGTATCTCTTTACTCTTGGTGGAGGAGTGTATTTGTCTCCAGATAATTTTTGAACCAAGTTCTCGGTGTTACGCACAGTTCTATATCGTCACATGTCTAGTATTGAACTGGGACATTTCAGTGGGAAAATAATCCACGAAGATAGCGACGTGTCCTTACAAAACAGTCAGTATTTTCTATAAAAAAAATCCTTGCTCGCGACGATTTGACCTTGACTATTGCACCTTATTTATATCCCACGTCTTTGGAGGATCCAGAAAAAAGGGGTTCCATAGGGGACATGATCCGCCACAAACGAAAAATTAATATTGATATGAAACTATTCTGTGAATGCTTGAAAAACCGAAATGAGGTCATAAAATAATTGTTCTAAATACTGATTTTATTTTATTCATTTAATATTGTTTCCTAAAATTGTCGCTAGACAGTGATCCCTGCAACGAATCGTAAGTCTAAAGCTTCATCTGCGCAATGAAAAAATCGCCATAACTCTGACTCGCCTTTTCCAACCCAAAAGCGAAATACTAGATCCTCTCTTGTCCCACACGCTTACAAATGTCCGTACAATCACGTGACGTGTCACGGAAACATACAGTAGAAGTAGGATGAAGGCGACTTCGCGACAGGATTCCGGGAGTAGGCGCCAGGAGCCGTCCGCCATCTTGGAGTTTTCAAGTTTTTTTTTTCTTCAAATTTTCCCGTTTTTTTTCCTCAATATCGATTATTTTTTCCTTGAAATCGTCCCTTTTTACACAAAATTTTCCTTTTATCAATTATAAATTTCAGGTTTTTTCCCTCAAAAAAGTTAATGCCCCAGAAAATGCAGAAAATTCCGAGCAATTTGAAAAATTTGGGGGCTCGCTTATTACCTGCAGGCCTCCAACCCTCACCACAGCCCTAGCTAAACTCGCCTCACCCTCTTCCCACAACCCAATCATAAAAATCAAGAAAAAATCACAGAAAGATAAAAAAAAAACCTAAAAAAATTAAAGAATATATAATGTTACCCTACCCTATATCTCACTCATTCCACTACCCTCACCTCACCCCCTATCCTCGTGTACCTACTGGCAATTGTTATAAAATCGAGAAAAATGGCAAAAAATGTATTCTAAATATCGAGGAGTATATAAAATTAACCTCACACAGATCCCACCAACCTCACCTCACCCTCTATTGGCCACCAAATCCCTCTAAATCGTAAAAAAAAAAGTCACAATTTTTTTTTTTTAATTTAGTAACATTAAACATTAGACACTCTTCCATTGCTCACCTCACCCCCCCCCCCTTCTTAAACCAAACCATAGAAATAAAAAAAAATCACAGAAAGAAAAAAAAATCCTAAAAAAATTGAAGAATATATAATGTTACCCTACCCTACATCTCACTCATCCCACTACCCTCACCTCACCACCTATCACCGTGCACCTACTGGCAATTGTTATAAAATCGAGAAAAATTTTAAACAATTGGTTCTAAATATCGAGGAACATATAAAATTTACTTCATACATATCCCACCAATCTCATGTCCCCCCTTATTGGCCTCCAAATCCCTCTGAATCATAAAATAAAAAACAAGAAAAGTCACAAAAAAATCTTTTAAAATCGAGTAACATATATTATTCTACCCTCTTTCATTGCTCACCCAACCACCTCCAACTCCTTACTGACCCCACCACAAAAATTAATAATTTTCCTTACATAAGAGAAATTATCCCTCCACCTATACCAGTCAATCGCATCTGTCCATTGGCCACTAAATTACGACTTTAACACATATTGATCTAATATTGGACACTTCAGAGTTTGCTAGTTATTAATGTTTTTAGTATCTACCACCAGAGAGCTCCCGTGTCGTCCATTTCCAAACTTCTTTGGTGACTCTAAGCATAAAGAATTTTCTATTTTACTAAAAATATATACATTTTTATGTCAATCATTAATTGAACATATAAATCACCACATTTTTATTTTAAAATTAATTTAAACTGAATTGAGGAAATACATATTCCCTTGAATATAAGTCTTTGTATAGATCGTCCTCTTCCTCGGCAAGGTCAACTCTCGATGTCCGCTTCAGCGACACAGGAATTGAAGCGGGCAGGGAAACTACACCACTTGATGAACGCCCTTCCATTAAGTCGCTTCAGCACCTTCTCGGCCAAACACGCATCTGGAAACTTCGTAGGCCGGATCTTATCGGCTTAGAAAACCTCCACCGATGGATATGTTGTTCAGATCTTCGAGAGATCTCGGATGTTTGCAGATCATGGATAGTAGCATACAATCTCATCTGATATAACCCCGATCGTTCAGTTCACTAATGATAAAAGATATCTCGTTACTGTGCTACAAATCTCCATCTCGTTGCAAAGCAATGAAATGTCTTGAGTCTATCAACTTGTTCATTCGGGGTCTTCGGTAAGCAGGCAGTCGGTATTCTCAGCGTCTTCTGCCGTCTCCATTTCTCTCGCTGCAGCAAATAAACGAGCGTTATTGACGCCTTATGTCGTCCTCACGCCACTTGTAGAAGGAAGGTATCTGGTGAAATGTGTGGGAACGTCGAGAGAATCTTCATCCTCCTCATCGCATACTTCATCAACACTGTCTTCATAGTCATCATCTTCAATGCTGTCTTCATAATCTGCTTCACCTGCTGTTCGATCCTCAACATCAAGTTTACTTCTCTTTGTAGGATTCGTGTGGTCATCATCAGTATTTAGAGCCGTCGAACATTTATTTTGAAATTCGTGGACTTCACGCGAAAGTCTTGCAAGTGTACGGTCCACACAGACAGACTCTACTGCACTCATTCCATATTTGCGTCGAATAGCGGTAATTGATTGATGTAGTACTTTGGTATGTCGCTCTTTAGTATGGCTGGCAAATTGAAAATTCTGTCGAACTCTTTGCACTACAGCACTGTCGGACACGCGTTTCTTGTTTGTTTCCTGAGAGTGATAAAGTTGCAGTTGCTCAATGCGTAATGTAACACTCTCCCCGGAGGGTTGGCTATCACTTCAGTTCAAGGCCGTCCTTAACCAAAAAATTAAATATTTTATATTGGTACGGAATGCTATTTAACATCTAGACATAATTTGTAAATTATTTTTCGCAGCATAATTTTTTTTTAAACCGGATACTTTTTGCATCAAGGCATGTCAAAATCACAACTTAAGTTAATTTAGATGTCGAAATATAATAAACTGAAACAACAACATAAACTTTAACAAGGGTAACTGAAAGATAATGTCTTATATATTTAAATTTATGCTTAGAAAAATTAATTTTACAAAAATTTATAGTACAAATAAAAAAATTGCGGTAACATCCTTATTTGAGCAATGTTTAAAATTGCAAAAATATTTCACATGGCAATTTTAAATATTTCTTGATGTAACTCATAGTCTCATTTCAATGTGAACTCTCACATTTTGATAGGTGAGATAGTTTTTATTTGTACATTGCGAAAACAGTAAAATTTTGTTTTTGAAATGCCTTTATGAAAGGAGAATGCGGTCCTTAATTTTTTATGTTAGGGAATAGTACTTGTAAATAATGTATTGTAGACTATTCGCGGTTTCTTCACACTTTGTGAATCAAACCTTTGGAAAACCACCGTATGCACGACGTACTTGGTTGTTGTTGCATAATATGCCAATATCACGAGCGTTTTATACTTGTGTTAACGTGAAAATATCTTGATTTCGAATAAATTAAAAATTTATCTATATTTGATCTATAAATTGCAAATTTTAATTAAAATTAATACTAATAAAACAGAGTAAAAATAGGTGTGTTAGTAATACCTAGTAAGAAATAAATCTTATGTAAATTATTATTACAATGAATGCGAACGAATGCAGTTCGTTGTCTTTTTGGTGTAATTTTCGAGACTCGGTTAAACTTTGTTTGCATGAAGCTGAGGTATATCCTGGAAGTAGAACATTAACAGGGCATCAGAAAAGTTGGAAGTTACAGTGAATGGAATATACAAGTTGGACGGTATTTCGTACAAACATAAAATAGCGAATTTTTCGGTGACCATCAGCGTTGATACTCCGCGTTCGTGAACGAGCAATGTGGCGAAGTTGTAAACCAATACACTCTCATCCGAAAGGTCACGAGTTCGATTTCCGGTCCAGCCATCCTCATTTTGGGTTTCCGTGGTTTTCCGAAATTTTTCCAGGCGTATGCTGTGATGGTCCCTTCATAACGGCCACGGCCGATTCCCTCTTCGCTGCTGCTCCTCTGGGGGCCGCGGTAGTGTACTGGCTAGACTAAAATCGCCTCACATTCAGGTGAACCGGGTTAAATTACCGGCGGAGTCGCTCCCGGATTTTAGCATGTAGGAGTCGTGTCAGATGATGCTACTGGTCAGCGGGTTCTCTCGGGGATCTCCCATTTTCCCCGCCCGTTCATTACGGCGCTGCTCCATACTCACCTCGCTTCACCCTCATCGGCTCTCAAGACCTCGATGTTAAGAGCCACCCAAATCTCGTCACCTCACCACACAAAGAGCCACCACCGATAAGTAAAAGGAAAATGCTGGCGCTCCCGTAGGGTATTGAGATCTAGCACGCGTGGAAATATTTCCGCGAAATTCGGGTGCCCCCCTACCCGCATGGCGTACGAGGATAGTGTTCAAACACTTGTACGGCGGAGCGCAGCGCCTCGTGCGAGCGCGAGAGGAACTACTCGACAGGCGCCGCCGCCAGATGCGGCGCTAGTGGAGTGCCGGCCTTATCTTTATTGGTGCGGGATGGGACAACAGACTGCTCGTCTCGAGGAAGGACGCCTCGCCGTGCTAAGGGGCAAGCTGTCAGCCTGTGTGCTCCCCGTCTCGGTGATTGCTAGCGAGGAAGGGGAGATACTGTGCGGAGCCCATCGGACTACCCGCCGCTCGCGTGAGTAGATGGGAGATGGGGGTTCTGGCACACTTCCCCACTTGCTTGAGTAAACCTAAATTAGCCAATTCAAGCATGGAGGTCTATAGACTGGACTTTGCTAAGGAAGTGGATTTAATGATCTACACTGTATAAAATATTGAATAAGTACACAAAGACGAAATAGCGCGGCGGTTCCTTTGGTGTAAGCAAGCTCGATCGCCCATTGGTCGCGCAAAGCTGTGAAACGGGCCTTAAACCTGATTGGCCATTGCATATTCTGGAATATTCCCAATTGGTCAGGCTGCCGTCTGGCAGGTTAGTCTCCAGAATCTGGTAGGTAAACGATGTTCCGCCATATTGCAGGCCCATGAAGCCACTTCTATCGCATATGTGGTTGAATTTCGCAGTACACACTGTCATTTCACTTCTGTATTCCTAAGTACTCACTGACTGTATACAACAAAAAGAAAGACATTCAGTAAGAGCAGTTCCCCTTGTGGTGGGAGACACATTAATATTTGTTTGGTGTATATTCCATATTCGCATAAACAGCCTCTACCAATAATGTCAACCACGACAGATTTTTATCGGTACTGACATTTTTCAGAGCGTAAAACTGGCTCCAGTACATACTAAAATAAAAATAAAAATGGCATGCCGCAGTGTTTAAAGTTATATTTTAAATATATGTATGCAAGAGTTAAAATATAACACAACTGTTTCATGTGTTTCATGTGTTAGTAACGTTTGTGTTTATTTTGGTGTTTAACTAGCTGAGTCCCGAATTCGATTACAAGCTGAAGTTTTGTAACCACTAAATATTTTGATGTGCACTGTACTTGTGTAGAGCATGCTTTTCGTAACCAGCGAACAATGCACTACATGTTTGCTGATATTAGCATTAACCATTCACAAATTATAGATGAAAAAAATTCAACAGATTAGATTTATAACAAGGAAAACGCTTTAAAGATCTGTTGTGATTCCTTGCTATTATATACAGCAAAAACCATAATCATCCTCTATATGCAACATGTTTTCTGCCTCATACATCGGACATAAATGGGTTATTGTTTATTTTGCATGATTTTGGGTAATTGTGCTAAAATCGTCATTTTATATCTACTCGTCGTTCTATAGTGAATTTTTGCTGTGTGTGATGATGCATTCTTCTTGCTGTAATGCAAATTAAACTTTGAAAAAAAATCTTCTCCCAAAGTGCATTTGTTTTAGTACTTCCTTTATGGTAAATATTAACTGACAATTATAACAAGCCAGAAGTGCGTCGCCATAAGTTCTGTTGGACTCGTATTTCTATTTACAGTCGACGTATTCCTTCCAACAAGAGAAGTGTGTCCGACACTTGCTATACTGCACAGTGTTCACTACTGGCTGGCTCTTTTATAATATAATGCCGAGTTGAAAGTGTCCAATGATCTTTCCTACTTAGAATAATATAAAAACCCATTCTGTTAATTAGAGTTAAGGCTGTTCACGTTAAACTGAGCACTTTTGATAGCTGTACTTGTATGCAGACTGTGTACTCTTCCACTATATGTAAAATTAACGATGCCATAGGCCTGATCACTGTATTAATGCGTCTTCATGAGAAACTGTGAAAATTATTAGAAAAGAAAATATTTTACAAATTTGCCTATCCTCATACTTGAATGCATTAAAAAAACAGAAAACAAAAGAAATTATACTAGGAGCATGGCAGTCAGTGTATCCTTTCAAACATGCACAGGCAGGGACAGTAACGTTTTTCAAAGGTTGATTCCAGAAGTGCTCAGTTTGTGAACAGCCTAAAATTTACATTGCAAGAGCCGCTGACGAAAAAAAAAAAAAATTAAAACTGGTGACGAACTAATGTTTCTTCGCACTTGTCTTCAAAGAATGCAAATGTGGTAATGTTACTCGGTACAACTCAGTTAAATCCAGGCGACGCAGTGTTACGTTGGTGGCACTGAAAGCGGTAACACAGAGAAGATAAGTACACAGATGTGAATTGGTAAGGTGGTTCCTTTGCTGTGGCCGTACCCATCCTGTCACTGGCTACGCGGGGCTCTCGGAACGGACCTTGTAACCGAATGGCTATTACGTGCTGTGAAAGCTTCCCCATTGGCTGGGTTGCCAGATTACCAGGCGCTGATTGGCGGAAGGCGTTCCAACATTCCGCTGGTCAGTGACGCCATTTTATGACTGGTTGTTGTGAAATGATTTCTGTTTTGGGACAAGTTGTTTTTCGCGAAAAGATTTCAAGACCAGTCGTACTCCAAAACACTTGTGTTCGTTTGCACTTTCATGGTCGAATGATTTTTAATTTCGCGTGTGTGTCTGTCCGCGAATCATGGACGTTCAGTATCGGATTACTTTATTACGATTGGCCCAGTCAAATAAGAACATGCCTTCTCACGTAGACACGCGGTCAATAATCAAAGGAAGTCGTGGTTGTGGACGTAGTACATTGAAGTCTAGCATGGCCATAAATATTTTCGCGAAGTACACCTGTCTCTATTTATGATTCTTTCATACCTATACGGAGCTGTAGGGGCGTAAAACATAACTCAGAGTTAGGTAGCGTACAACAGTTTAATATGCGAGTTTATTGAATTTAGGAATGTACAATAACTATTTATCTACAAACATTACTTAGGGGGAGTTTTAAAAGAAATAACGGGATGCTAGGTAATTATACAAAGGTACCAGGCCACTTAAGGTAATTAGAGAGTCCCCACCTTCTCTATGTTGCCTAGACTGATTCAGGCGGTGGTTAGCGACGGCCGGATAAGCTCATCTCCAGACATCCCCTTGGTCCGCTGCTCCGATGACAAAAGCCGCCGTTTTAAGGATTACGCTGTCCTATATAGGACGTGTTGTGTAAGTTTACGGCCCCGTATACTGGCCGGCGGAGGAGGTTTCCACATTGCTTTTCGCTACGATATTTCGGCAAATCACAGCCCGTGTCCTGGTTTAATGTTCGAAGGAGTTATCACGCAGGCCGTCCAGTTAAGGCCTGATCACAGTTCACAAGAGTGTGCAGCTGGATAAGCGGTCGCTTCACCTCTGTATTGCTCAGTACTCTATGGCGCAGTGTTTGCCAGGCCGTGCATTGCAAGCGCTGCTCTGCACACGATGTTCCCGCTTGCTTACACGCGAGCCCGCACGTGGATAAATCTCCCGCCGGAAGCCGCGGTCCCGGAGGTCGTACTATGCGCGCGCGCACTTCCGTATCCGCTATAAACCCTTCCTGCGAAAGCGTGCAAGTTTACATTCCCCACTTCCGCGGACCCCCACAACTCTCCGTTATACTTCCGTCTCGCTTAAATTTCTGGCGGGAGGAGGCGTCTGGCGTTGTGCTCCTAGCACGCTGCGTAAACCACCTCACCTACTGCTGTGGTCTAGTCGCGGTATCTTCACACTTTTCAAACAAGCATTTTAAATATCACCCCTTCTACGACGTGTTCGGTTGTTTCTTAAATAGGCCGTGTATCACAAGCGTATTAAATTTATGTTAACCCAATCAGATCCAGTGAACATACTTGTGTACATTACGCACGTGATAACAATAATTGGTCTGGACCACACACTGCGAAGTTAATGACAAGTGATCCAATCTGTGATTCGCTAACCTTCTTACTGGCACAGGTCATAATTGGTTCATATGACTGTAGCAGTGTGGCTGTGACAGCAATACAGGTTTTATTTCGACTTAAGTACGGCACTCATTATAATTTTTTTTTTGTTTGCAACAACAGAAACCGTAAATTAAATTGTGTCTGAAAGGGTTAACATAAAAGTATATAATTTTTTGTAAATTAAACAGATTGCTTGTATAAAATTATAAATTTCAAAATTGTATTTTTAATTAATACGAATAAAACTGGCAGGAAAGACGTGTATTTGTAATGGCCGGTAAGAAGTAGTTCTCATGCAGAACACTATTAAGTTGAGTGCGAATAAATATATTGCGTTGTGCATTTGGTATAATTTTCTGGCTTTGTTTGTATGAGGTGGAGGAACAGCTTGAAAGTAGAACATTACCAGGGCTTCAGATATGTGGGCTGTGTCAACTGAGCTGTGATGGCGCATCTTTAGACACACAGTATATACAGCGTGCGCTGTAAAATTAAATGTAAATTTACACGCAATATTTGCCATTTAAATACCCGCAGATACCGGTGCCTATGCACTGACATATATTTATATTTAAGTATTATCTGGCTGAGGCATATTTTTATATTAGCATATAATATGCATATATATTTATATACCAACATAATGTGCATATACTTTTATAATACCATATAATATCCATATAGGCATATAAGATCTGCATTGTTGACGGCATCTGCGATTTCATGTTTTCCCGGGTTCTCGCTGGTGCGAACAGAGTGTAAGGATTTTCTCAGGGCGCTCGCGCGTTATTTAGTAGATTTATACAACACATCCGTATTTTCTCTCTGAACGAAACTGGTAAAAATCTTCCTATAGACGACCGCTCCTCCATTCTGAGTGACGAGCTGACTGAGTCTCGGCCGAAAAATTCCTAGAACCTCGATATCTTCCACTGGAAAACTGGAGGGTTGAACTGCGTTTTCGACAGCTTAATCGAGAAAATGAAAATTTTTATCGCGTCGGTTACTCTTCTTCAGTGATCTGCGTTGATTAACGCTGGTATCAGGAGATTTTTTTAAAGCACGAAAATATCGCGGTGGGCAGCTCACCCACCCCAGTACATTTTTTCAGGGGTCACAGTGTGTTTTGAGTTGAGAGAGAGATTTAAAACGGTGCTCGGCAGCTGAAATAGTTAACTACGTTTAGGTCGATGAAGAAGGCCAAGAGTCCCGAGAAAATCTGTCGGCCATCGCCAACGTCCACCACGGGTGATCCTGTTGCCAACGTCATCAATCACGTTTCCCACATGCGCGGAAATCTATGTGCGACCCCCGCCGGGAATCGAACCTAGCTCGCCTTGATGGGAGGCGTGCGCTCTGGTAGCTGTGCAACTGCTGTCGAGAGGATGGTGTGAAGTATTGAGCGTGTCCGGTGCTGTGTCGGTGCCTAATAATCATTATAGAATAGTTGCCTGATTTTCACCCCCACGTTTCGTGGTTCTCTGGGATGGTGATTATCGCAGTGTTCACAGAAAAGTTTGAAATATTTATGCATTGGGAAGACGGCTGCCATTTTAATGAAATAAAGAATAACTTATATCTGGCGAGGGACTGAGGTGTGATGAAGAGAACTTTTGCTTGCATAAGCATGGGCTCGTTTTCACCCTAGGGTGCAAGGAGTCTAAGGCATTAATAACAAACATGAGGATGTGTCTGATGAAAGTAATCGTCATGGTTCATAACATATTTGATGCACATTTACAATCATATATTCTGGATCTGATCGTGTTCCCTGTTATACCCGGCTGTAAGGTCTTCATGTTAAATTTTTTTTTCTCGTAAATATTCAAAGTGAAGTTTTTCCATCGTGCTCGCTATCGACGGCAGAAGTATTTCAACGATTATTTCCCGAGTCGATATATATCACGGGAGGTTATTTTTGCATGACACGGTCCTCATCGATACTGCTGCTAATCACAACTGAAGCGACACCGCAATGTGCTGTGAGAATATTCCGTAAATAAAACAGCTTATTGTGAGCCATATCGGAGTGATTTTCCCTAAGTTTCTTTAGCGTATATGAGATTTCGTTCTGGCTTGAGGAGTTGCGGAGTTCCACCCTTCAAGAAATGCATTTTTTAAAGGATGTAGTTGCAGATATATTATTCCCGGCAAAATGTCTGGGGTTTTTAAAATTAAAAATGAAGTATTCTCACAAAAAAAAAGGTTTTGTGTTTTACAGCTTTGTAATGACAAAGAGAGTTTGCCGAACCTAGTAGGTGACGTCATTTTGAGCGTTTATAAGGGTTAAACGAGGCGCGGATGGGGCTGTAACGAATTGATAGATCAGACTGACTGCCTCTACATCGAGTGTAAAGCAAAGTTAAGCGTATTACTTTCATGTCCATCTGATTTTGTGGTTATGGGTTGTGTGTGTGTGTGTGTGTGTGTGAGCGCGCGCGATCGGCTGTAAAGCTATTTAACATTTAGGATAAATGTGTCTAAGGAGGAAATTTATTCGTTCCGAAACTTGATGGAAGTCTGCCAGAGTGGGGAATGAATGATGTCTGGTCCTGTGTATTCATTGCAGCACCAGGTAGGGCTCAATGTCTCCTCAACAGTGGGGTCATTAAAGATGGAACCGTCATTACACGCAATCAGTATCAGAAGAAGGAATAGAAAATGGCCTACGTTAAGGAACCATCCAAGCGTATCCCTGGAGTGATTTTAGTAAATCATGGGAAAAACTTAAATCGGGATGTCTGAGCCGAGAATTTAACCTGGGTCCTCCCGAATGCACGTGCGGTGTTTTATCACGGTACCACTTCCTTACGTTTTATAGCAGCAGGAGCGTCACCCCGCCGTCGCTGGGTTGCCTACATGTGTCTGCATTTCGCCTCCCAAACATTTATGTGGATGTCATTCCTGGTCATCGAATTATGCTACTGGGAAATTGGGTACCTAAGTGGGTAAACGGAAAAATGCGACAAGAAGTGCTGGAAATTATCAAACTTTCCTCGATTGCACGAATAGTTGGTAAGCCGTCGCAGGTCTGGGATATGTTCAGTCTTTCACAACAGCCAAAAACAGCAAATAATCCTGAGAACTTGAAAAAAAAAAACGTGACCTATTTTTCTACATGCAAAAATTCCCTCTCTATGAACTGTATGGAAAAGCATTCGCTCGCGTTGGTGTTTTTTTTTTTTACTTTTAAACCACCCTTGTTGCGTTGTCACAGCCAATGATCTGTAAGCTATGTTTGGCTATAGTTATATGAACCAATTATAAACTGGGCCAATAAGACAGTTTGCGAATCATTTTGCCACGGGTAATATCATTGTTCAGTGAGCCTTGCAATGTGCAGTAAAGATCAAAACTTACCTACACGTGCGTAATGTACACAATTGTGTACCCTAGGTCTGAATGGGACAACATTGCCGTGGGTCGGATTACTCTAATCGTGCGTCTGTTATGTGAAACTGTTAAATTATAAGAAAAATAAATATGTTACAAATTTGCTAGTTTTTATACTCACTAGCATCAATAAAATATAAAGCAAATAAATAATTTAATTGTGTATAATTGTTGACCTAACACTTTAATTTAACGATAAGTCAAGTAACTATTTTCCCTCCGACGTTACCAGCCTTCTTGAGCGCTTGCCAGTTAGTGCGCGCCTTTGAATGTATGTAGGTAGCGGCAATGACATTTCTTAAAGAATGACTTTAAAAGTTCTTAAATAACCGTGAAGATCCTATACTAAACAATTCGAGTATGTAAGCGTTAGTCTATTGCTTTCTGAGCTGTGTAATGACAACACGATCTCTGTCAGTTGATGTGAACTTGGACAGAGTGTACCCCGTCCAGTCACTTGTGCCTTATATCTGAACGTTGATCAGAAAGTGTACCGGTACACATCAAAATTAAAAAAAAGTGCCTTCAATGAGTGAACCAAGACTGTACTTTTTTGCTTTGTTCAAAAGCTCCTTATTTAATTTTTTCGTTTTTTTCCACTTTATTTCTTTCGAATTATTTGCACTTTATTCCGTTTTAATCCATTCAGATCCAGTGTACACAATTGCGTACGCTACGAACGTGTAGGTTATATTTGGTCTTTAATGCACACTACAAAGCTCGATGACCAATGATCTTACCTGTGGCTAATTGATTCGCAAACCCTGTTACTGGTCAAGGTCATAACTGGTTCATATAACTGTAGCCGAACATAAAGTGTACAGTTAATTGGCTGTGACAACGAAGCAAGTGTTTTGTCGGCTTAAGTACAGCAAGCATCATAAAATATTTTGTTTGCAATACCTGAAACCGTAAATAAAAGCGGCTTTTACGTGGTTAATTTCAGGGCCTGCAACACACAATACACGGTACCTGCTATCAGGCCGTTACTAGAGTATCGCGCAGTCATAGGCCCAGTAGTGTGAAACCTTCCCTTGCCATGTGTGTTGCCTACCTACCAGGCCATTCCCGTTCTCTTTTGAAATAACTGAATGGATTTATCGAAAACGGTTCACCTGAGAGTGTTCCCAAAATACGATTTTTTCTTTTCACTTAGCCGCGCTGATTCATAATCTCTGCTAACAAATAGTTTACAAACGTAGGGTGCCAACCACCAATCACTTAAATGAAGGTGCGTGATATTACCATCTACTTTTTCAGAGGTGTGAGATCTCTTTTGCTGAAAATTGCTATTCACTGATTTGGTACTTAATATAAATTACTTTCTGATATATTTCATTGAAAGCATTTAAAAACTCGAATATTGGAGGAGCATAGCTTCCTTGATTATCACTGAATTAATCGAAAAGAGGTACGTACGTCTTAGTCATATGTTTTCGTAAAGGGTAACACGCTGGGTTTTTCTCGGTGTTTTTTAAACAATCACACACGTGTGCGCGCGCACACACACGCAGACGATTCGAGTCCCTACACCGAACTTGAGACCCACTGTGTACTACCGGAGGTACGGTATATTGCTCCGGCGACCTCCTTACAGCGGTTCACAAGGGCTCTGGCGGTGGTCGGTGTCCTGGCCGACCGCCTAGTATGATCATCTTACAGCCTTCCGGCTTAAGGCACCCGTTTACCTGGAACTTTTTCCCACGTTTAGGCCGAGAAGCGCGGGAGCGATAAGGGCGACACTGCCACGCGCATCAAGTACGCCATCGCCGCTAAGCGCAAGGCTCTGAAGTGGCGTGCAGTGTTCTCGTCGTACTTCGTGTACCTATGGGAATTTCAGCGGTGACCATATTATTTTATTAGTGGGAAGTCTTTAGGAATGTTCATTGCAGGCGCCTATAGTAGTTGTGTATGTATCTGATGCGTGCATTTTTAGCTACAGCGCCTTGGAAAGGCCGTTTTTAGCGGTTTTGGAGTACTCTGAATTGATGTTTCTAACGAACGTGATATTTTGAAAGTACTTAACAGCTCTCGTCTGAAGTGTGTGTTCTTTTCGTAGATCAGCACGTTGGACACACGCTTAAAAGTTTCATTGAAAAACGTGTATTTGGAACACTCTGCAACGCAGTCCAAGCGCCAGGTAGACGGGTGCCTTAAGGGACTCTTAGTTATTGGTTCCTCTCAGAGGGGATACTGCCTTAGAGGCGCTCAGGCATAATCCCACGGTTGGCAGCTTCGCACCACCGGTATTTCGACCGAGTACATGAACCAGAGGCCCCGTACCCGCGGTTACCCTCGTACTGAGCCGGAATACCGGGGCAACGACGCCTTCTCAGTAGGGTCAAACTAACCTGTCTCACGACGATCTAATCCATATAATGACTGGATTATTTCGCGAATTCATTTTAGAATAAAATAGACTTCAAAAACATGCCCATTTCTGTTGCGTTTGCAATTATACCACAGTTTGTTAGACACGCCCAGGTGAACTCTCAGCCAATAACATACCTGCGAGGAAACACGCTCCGAATACCGTGCCTACTGGTCTGACTTAAAACTGGCTTCTTGCTGGGGCAGCAGCCAATGAACAGAAAGTTGAAGCTCGAAAATTGCTAGAAACGTTGATTATAGCCTACAGGCCGATAACGACGCGATATTTTCCTGTCCTTTGTATGTGTGTATATACAAGGTGTTATTGAATAAAATGTCTCAATTCAAACCACAGCAGCTACGGATTATTAAAAACAACAAATGCTAATAGCAACATTTTTGAACATAACGTAAAAATATCAGACTAGGAAGTAAGGCAAAGCCAATGTAGGGAGTCCGCAGCTATACATACTAGCGTGCACAGCAAGTTGCATATCACGAAGGCGAACGTAACTGCCGCGTCATGTGGAGAGCCCCTGCACAGATGCCACCATAAGGTCGATCCACGTGGGCGCCGGTAGTGGTTACTTGTTATTACTAAGAGACCTGAAAAAATCGCGAGTTCAATGACCTGCAGGCTAGACGGCACAGTCGTATGGACAAATATGCAGATATCACCTGCACATTGGTTGCCTGCTGTGACAGCGGAAGGCAACGATTAGGCCAGCGTTCTCTAGGAGGCGTCAAAAATCGCGTGGACCAATGGTTGAAATTATACAAACACATGTGTCTTGCATTCTAGCTTGTCCCGAAATGAATCTGCTAATTTTTCAGGGTTTAGTTATTACACGTGTGTCAGACTACATGAACAATTGTATTCGTCTTCCTAGTATACAACTTATTGTCCAAGCAGGTACGTTTAGACGCGAACTCCCTGCGTTTTTTTGCCTAACTCTTCAACTTAAATTTAAAAATATGTACTAGATGACTTTCCCAAAAATGTTGTTTGCTGGGATTTGTTGTTTGTATTAGTCCATTGATGGTGTGTGTTATATATAAACATGATTTCTTCGCTTAATGCTTAAATATGCAAGTTTGCGATCACGAGAACCGCCCACACGGCCTACTGAGCCGGGATTGGCCAGCGGCTCGCGCGACCTTGACTCGCGCGCGGCCGGTCAGTCAGTCAGCGCCTCTGGCCGCCGGAGCAGGAAGCTCCCAACAAGGAAACTCATTCATGGCACTTCGGCCGGCCGGGGCTATCGCCGTGTCGATAACAAACTCGCTCCCCGCTCCCCCTTCAAACCTAGCTGCCGTCAACGCAGCACCCTCGCAGCTGAGTCGAGCGGTCAAAGTTCGCGCGTCCCTTGACCTACTGGCCCTACCGCCTGCCATTAGACACACGCCGAACGTTAAAATTATCCCTTAATGGACTGTTAAAGCTCTCCGAATGGCGCAATAAATACAGCGATACGGTCGACTCTGCGCTGCGCTCGACGATTCCTTGTAGGTGGCGATTGTCGATAAGCTTCGATTCTAGGCACCTGGCTGCAACACTAAAAGTTGTTCCTTCGGCTTTTTACCGACGTTACATAGTTTGCTTGCTTCCGACTGACTCGATAACATGACATTACTGTCCTACCGCTAGAGAGATAGGCGAAGCTCTCATTACAAAATAAAACCACTCCTAGTCCTCCAGAGTGTGCAATTACGTACATCACCGCCACGCCTTTCAGCCAACCAGCGACGGCCACTGGGAGTTCGTAGGGAACCTCTTTTTGACGTGAAGGCCATACTGGTGAAGGAACGAACCCAACTCCTGGATGATGAATAGCTCTTCACCTTAAAGACAGGCCAGCATTTGATCCCAATAGCTTCCGGATATATTCGGTATTACAGTAATCTCGGTGATATACAGTTAAAATTTTGATACGATGGGAAATATTGACGAGTTATTGACAATTATCAGCTTTATTTAAACTGTCAATGATAAAACAACTACACATTTGATTAAAAAATTATACATTTACTATCGATATAATTTGACACACTTAAAAACCAACACATGTGGGTAAAAATTACGAACATATACATTATATACTACGTAATATTTATGATATGGCACTGTCATCAATGGCACGTATTTACTATTGGTGCTTTTTTTTGGGCCGATTGTGTA
>NQII01004346.1:87466-103781 GCA_002778355.1 Clitarchus hookeri
TATTTACTAATCACGTTGTTTATGATTTCAATGACGCTGGTGCATCTACCAGCGGCCATTTTTTTTTTGGCCAGTGACGCTATTTTGCTGGCGTGAGCGGCTGAAATTGGCGGAATAAGATGCTGTTTCATTTCTATTCTTGACACAATTACTGCTTTGTGCATCGTTATGATGCACGTCTGTATTTGGATTCTGGTATGTGCATCATATTTATTCACATGACTTTGTAACATCTTCCATTGATTAACTTTAATATGCTAATTTTCTTTGTTTCATTAAACTAAAGCGATAAATTCAATAAAAAGACCTTGACCAAACACTTATTTTCCGTACAAAGCATGGCGGCTGTCAAAGTGTTAATTACTTTGCAACAGTGTTCCGGGAAAGTAAAAACAATTTTTTTTGTACGTTTCTTTGTGGCTGTATGTTCTGTAAATAAGGTTGAAGGATAGCGGTTTCCAGTGGAACACTGCTCCTTGCTCATCGCTGTACGTTGTCATACAGAACTTATTATAATGTACTTCACACACTACGAATATTTTTGAAAAATACACTCTATGTTGTGATAGAAAGGAGAATTTATATTTATTTTATAAAAGTTCAATATTTTGCTTTAATTTACTTATTTAATGTTTAGAAAATATAAGTAATAATAGTATCTTCTTAAGGCTATGGATATATTTGATGGCTCAGAAAACACATTTTGCAAGAAAACCGTCATCAAATTAGTCCATCGTAACAATTATCCTCTTTGTATGTATTACAATTATTAGTAATAATACGGGGCCACAGTGGCTGAGCAGTAAGACTGCTCGCCTCTCACCAATGTGAACCAGGTGTTCAATCCCCGACAGGGTCGCTCAGGATTTTCGCAAGTTTGAATCGTGGCGGACGATGCCGCTGGTCGGCGGGTTTTCTCGGATATCTCCTGTTTCCCCCCTCATCAGATTTCAAGACGTCGTTGTTAAGATCCGCCAAAATCTCTTAACTAAACTTAGCTATTAATAAAATTAACAAATATTTAAATGTTTAGCCTATTTCAGCCAAAATATTATTTATTTTCATAACTAAAATGGATGAGAATATAATTAATTATTAACACTTGCACTCCAACATTAATTTATAATTTCTGGTGTTGCATATCATACATTTTTTATGCTCACTGCGTTTAAGCTGGCAAAGAACTTGTTTCGTTATCACTAGGGCCAGTGAATTTCCGCGTAAAAATCGGAGCACAAAGTAGACTTCAATACTATATACACACCTCAGCTGTTGTTATACCTCCGTTGGCTGCTGGTGCCGTGTCCGTCTTTGACCTAGCCACTCAGGACTAAGTAACTCAGACACTGAACCTTCGTGATTCGTGCGCAAACTGTTAAGTCGGGCCAGATCATTTTTTAACCAATCAAAGAAACTGGACGACCCTACGGTGCTTTGGACTGTATCTTGTCTCGAAATCTTTTCGCGAAATATCACTGCCCTTAGTTATCACAACCAATGAGCTTGTAGTCTTTGTGCATGGTGACCAGTGACATGAACCCGCCTTAATGCAACGCAGTAGCATGGTTTACGAGTCACTTACCTCCAGGTGCGATCATTAGGCACTGAGCCTCTTAGAGTACAGCACCGGCAAAATATAACGTTAATGTGCAACATGTTGACGATTGTCTACAATGGCCATGAAAGTGTTTTAATATACATCATTACTATGGCCACCTGTGACTAGTGGTACTCCAAATCATGTTTGTTCAGAACCAATATTGCGATTGGGTAACTTTAACTCGCACGCGTCTAAGATGTCTGCCAGCCAATCACGGACGTCCAATGTCGGAGTAACTTTATCTGATTGGCCCAGTATAGTAGAAAATGTCTCCTCACACAGACATGCAGCCAATAGCCAAAGGAAATTTGCAAACCTGCTCGAAGTTCCGACCTAGTCTGTGCATAAATATTTTCGCGAAAAACAGGTGAAACCTATTTATTACTGAATTTTTATGGCATAAACAAGAGTAATTATTATGATAGCTTGGCTTGTTAAATTTTTTTTCTCAAAATGTGCACATTTTGTAAGAAAACGGCTTTCCAAAACATCGGAAATATAAAGGCCATTAAAATATGATTAAAAATGTACAATTTAAATAGATTTTTAATAAATTCACATAAGCAAATTCTAGCATAATATTTTACATTGTTTTCATATATAGACATTCTTCTATCATATGCAACATACATCGTATTTTTTGAGGATGCCAGTAATTCCTGTACTACTTTTTGGAACCATGCTAAGTAAGAAAATAACTTGTGAGTCTAATTCGAGCGTTGTTCTACTGAGCACGCATCATTCAGTGACGTCACGCAGTCTTCGACCTCGTTTATTACTGCTGCTGTGTCGAAGGGCCAGTCGTGTTGTTTCATTGTTATTATTAATTGTTGTTTATCAGAGTCCCTCACTTAACGTCCAGAGGCTATCAGAGGCCACTACTCCTAGTAGCCTAAACTCATATTCCTTCTCTTGCACGGGATAAGCGATTACGTAGGACCATCCTGTACTTCTTACACCTTGTCGGCAAAGACTTACTGATACTGAGTTGCACAAGAAAAATAAAGCGGGTATTCTTGTAACGCCCTTCTCGACGCACCCTGAGTCATGTGGACAGAATTCAGGGCAGTCAACACCTAGAAAGTTCCTCAGATAGACGCAGAAACTTAATACAGCCTAGGTCAGCAGCGCGCGCCGCAAAAGGAGTATCGTGTCGGCTCGCTTTTGGTAATATATACGCTGTTCATGGTTTAGAGCGCGCCTGTAATTCAAAACATTACATTACTTGCCGCCGATATCATATAACTACTTTGCCCTTCACATCCACTCGTTCGCGCAGGATGCGAAGCAGTAAGCGCGTAACTATATATATATATAGTACATATATAGACAGACTTATAGTCACAGAGTACCTAATAATACAGAGGTGTAACATCCGCTTATACCGCGAACTTCAGCCACACGCCAGCCAAATTGTGTTCATGACCAGCAAAATGTTGGATCGCCGTTCTCGAATCAGCGCCTAGTATTGGTCAGCTAATCACCAGCTGGCAGACAAACCAATAGGGAACATTTCTTAGCATGGAGTAGCTATTCAGACTCAAGGCTTGTTCAGAGAACTTCGCGCAGCCAATCAGAGATTGGCCACGCCCTCGTCAAAGGAACGGTCACGCCATTTCGTCTCTGAGCACTTATCTTCTCTGAAATACTGTCATTTGCTTGCAGAGCTGACAGGAAATATATGCCATACAACTCTAAGCAAACCACTTTGCAGCCAGCAAATCATTTAACATCTAGCGCTGTAATCATGCAGTGACTATTGCCGGTAAACACATTGTTATCTATAATCGCTTCTGGGAAATCTACCATGTCTGAACCTATCATTTTCCCTTTGCATAATATACACTGCTATTTATCACTTCAACTCTCTTGCAATGTACATTTGCAGCAGCTTATAAATAGGCACGAGAACATCATCACCACCCGTCAGCCTCGAGTTATGTAGGGGCCGCGGTGGGTGAGCGGTTAGCCTGTTCGCCTCCCACCAAGGCGAACCGGGTTAAATCCCCGGCCGGGTTACTCCCGGATATTGGCAAGTAGGAATCGTGCCGGACGATACCGCTGGTCAACGGGCTTTCTCGGGCATCTCCCGTCCCCCCCCCGCCTTTGCATTCTGGCACTGCTCCATTCTCACCCGATGTCGCCCTCATCGGCTCTCAAGACCTCGTTGTTAATAGCATCTCAAATTTCTCCACTTAAGTTATGCATGGGTAGGGCCAGTGACTTTTCGCGTAAAAATCGGAGCACACAGTAGATTTCAATACTATAAACACACCTCAGCTGTTGTTATACCTACATTGGCTGCTGGTGCCGTGTCCGTCTTTAACCAAGCCACTCAGGACTAAGTAACTCCGACACTGAACCTTCGTGATTCGTGCGCAAATGGTTAACACGGACCAGAACATTTTTTAGCCAATCAAAGTAGCTGGACGACCCTGCAGTACTTTGGACTGTATTTTGTGTGGAAATCTTTTCGCGAAATATTGCTGCCCCTATGTATGGGGACTGTACAATTTTGCGGATTTGTTTTAGGACAAGCTAAGACTTAAAACACATCTGTTTTGTGTGCAAGGAAACAAGCAACGAATCCCGTGCCCCCTGGCTACGTACTGGGGCAGCAGTAAAAGAACAGAAATATGAGGCTCGAAAATACGCAGAGTCTATAGGTAGGGGCAGTGATATTTTGCGAAAATATTTCGAGACAAGATACAATTTAAAGTACTGTGAGGTCGTCCAGGGTTTTTGATTGGCTGAAACATGTTCTGGTCAGTGTTAACTGTTGGCGCACGAATCACAAAGTTTCATTGTCGGAATGACAGAATCCTGAGTGGCTGGGTCACATGCGGAAACGACAGCAGCAACCAATGGAGGTAAGACAGCACCCGAGGTGTTTATATAGTATTGAAGTCTACTATGTGCTCGGGTTTTTTCGCGAAAAGTCAGTGGCCCTGTCTGTAGGTATAGATAGGGACATCCGAATTTTGATAAAATATTTCCGCACATGCTAGATTTTAATACGCTATGGGCGTATCAGTAGTTTTGTTATGCCTATTGGCGGAGTGTCTTTGTGAGAGGACATTTTCTTACTTGACTGGCCAATCATAATTGAGTAACTCCGATAGATCAGATCTGTGATTGGCCGGCAGACGCCTAAGTCGCGGTGTACGGGAACCGTGCAATCACGAAAGTGGGTCGGAGCTAAAGTATTATGAAATACAACCGGTCTTGAAATATTTTCTTGAAATTCAGGCGTCCCTACTTGTTGTGCACATGGGCCTATCAGAAATGTTTCTTTTCGACATTGGCTGTCACGTGTCAATGAAAACCTTGTGCTGCTCTAAAACTCAACTTCGCTATTCGTCTGCAATATTTTTAGCTGCGCAAATATGCGCCCCACGAAAGGAACAAGATTTACGGCGTTTTCAAAGATATGGTGGGCAAAAAAGGTCTCGGGTATTTACCAGTCTCTTTTCTTAGGAACGTTTTTTTTTCTCTTCTCCAGCGAGGCCAGTCAAGATTCTGATCTAATGGTTTAGGACTGTGAACTTCCGTAGACTACCGACAAATTCCTTTTCGCCGGGAACGTGGACAAAAAAACCCATCATGGGGAAAAACCAAGTGCAGTTATAGCCGTCTGGAACTTTAACATTCCGAATGGGACTGAGGTTGTATTGCTAGGAACATTATCATTTCGCGTTATAACTAGGGACACATAATTTTCGAGAAAATTGTTCCATGAATGTTGGACTTAAAATATTCTCTTTGCAGGATTACAGTTGTACTTTGTTTGCGAGCAGACTGGCTTTGTGAGAAGCTGTTTTTATATTTGAAGGAGCCAATAAGAAATAGGTTACTCCCTTACTAAAAGTCTGGGATTTGCAGTCTCCCACCACCCCCACCCCTTTACTTTTACGTTAAATTTATTAGTTTATCTTTTGAAAACCATGCAATTTTTTACAATTATCATATAAATATATTTCTTTACACAGCTTTACTTATAGATGGGGCAAGTGACTTTTCACGTTAAAATCGGAGAACACAGTAGATTTCAATACTATATACACACCTCAGCTGTTGTTATACCTACATTGGCTGCTGGTGCCGTGTCCGTCTTTAACCAAGCCACTCAGGACTAAGTAACTCCGACACTGAACCTTCGTGATTCGTGCGTAAACGGTTAACACGGGTCAGATCATTTTTTAGCCAATCAAAGAAGCTTTGGACTGTATCTTGTCTCAAAATCTTTTCGCGAAATATCACTGCCCCTACTTATAGAGCAACCAAGTAGAGAGGCGACACAGTCATTCATTGGTCCAAGGCGTTATTTGAAGCCATAACATGTTAACGTGTCGCAAATACACTACTAGTCTAAGAACAGAAAATAACAGTAGAAACTTAAAGTTTTACAGCACATATATTCTGTAATTTGAACTTTTATAGGACATATAACTGTTGTTAACACTATTAACATAAAAGTGGCTTATTTCATTTTGATGTGGCAGTTTCAGTAACATAGCGATTTTCCGAGGAGGAATAATTTTCGTATTCTCCAATGAAATTAGCGTCTGTGCAGTTGTGAATGTAACAGAGTTTTTGACTGCTCGTTCAGTTGTCGGAGCTTTTGATAGCTCTTTCAGTTGTCAGAGTCGAGACTAAGGAAAATGAGAATGGTGCTGAAAAATATTGCCTTGCCCCCCCCCCCCCTTTTTTTCCAGGGCAATTTTGTAACCTAATCGCCGTCACTGTTGAGAACAATTTATGAATTCTTTAGCTGACGACCTTTGTGACAGCATTGACTTGCCTGGTCGCGTTTCAGTATATTGCTCACTCGAGCGCCGAACTGTTGTTATCGGCTAAAACATTCATCCAGGTCGCACCACACTACCTGTCTGCCAATGACACGAGTCAAGAGAGCGTACAGAAACGTGGAGTTTAGCCTGCTGCTCGATAACAACGCATTTTTGCGGGTCCCTGCGCATTGGGTAAAACGGGCCAATCACCGGTGCAGCAGCCAATTAGACTTGAGGATTCATAGGACTGTGGAGTCTAGCCTACGTGTCATTCAACCGCAGGTTGCGTTACCTGTATGTAGGACTACCTGTTTTTCGCAAAAAAGCTTCACGCGGGGTCTAGAAATAAATAAACTATGTGCAAATTTGCATTCTCCATTTGACTATTGGCCGCTTGTCTTTGTGTGGAGGTAATCTGTGACTTGAGTGAGCCAATCAGAATTAAGTTTCTCCGGTACTGACCGTCCGTGATTGACGGGCAGACAGATAAGACTCGTAACAATTCAAATGATCTAATCACGTAAGTGGTTCTGAACTAAAGTGTTCTGGAACGCAACTTGTCTGAAAATCTTTTCGTGAAAAACCCCTTAATATATATTGTACTCGAATGTCCTACGTTCTCCAATCTTATCTATGGCCTATACGCAGATCTTCACACTTTTTGAATACATTTGGAAAATCACCCCATGTTGACGTGTATAGCTGTTTCCTAAATGTGTAATTTATCTCGGGTGTTTTATACTTCTGTTACCATAAAATCCACTATTTTAGCTTGAACTGATATTTTAGTTATATTTTATCTGGAAATTACATTAATTTTATAGTTAATATGAATAAAGATATAGAGAACATACGTGTCTTGGTAATGCCGAATAATAGATCGTTCTCGCGTAAAATATTATTAACCCGTTCTACCTAATTAAATGTGACGTTTCAGGTGTTGCAAACAAACAAAAATATGACTCGTACTGTACTTTAGTCGACACAACAGTTGTTTCGTTGTCACAGTCAGTGGGCTGTAGGTTATACGTTCGACTTCAGTTATATGAACCAATTGATACCTAGACCAGTAAGGGGGCTTGTGAATCATTTAACCGCAGGTAAGATCATTGGTCGTTGAGCTTAGCATTGTGCAGCACAGGCCAAAAATTACCTACACTTCCTAATGTACACAATTTTTTTACACTGCTGGTATTTGTCGATATTGTTCAGAAACATCCTGCATACACAACTTTAATTGTTGATCTTGTGCAAGTGCCACGTTAAAGTTGTATTAATTAATTTATGTATGAAACTGATTAAAATCTCATGTAAAATAATACTCTCCGCATGCAATTTTGCTGTTGGGATTTTTACCAAAATTGGGTTGTGAAATATTATTTAGTGACTCGGTGACAAGTGGTCCGTAAGTTGAAATGCATTACAGAAGCCTTATTATTTAACTGTATACGTAATTGTTAAATCACCTTAGTTGGAAAATTTTATTAATATAATAAGCCTATAATTTTTATATTTTTATCGCAACTAGGAATATGATATTGTTTTATATACTAATATGTACGTAACAGAAACCTCTTCAATATAAATCATATATACTACAAAAATATAATTAACACTTCCGTATAATGTGTTAGAGTTAACATATTTGTTCAAAATAAAAAGGAACGGTGTGTATAAGAACGAATTACCTATACTAGAATCACATCTGAAAACAATAGTTTGCTTTTTATTTATAATATATGACTCTGTACGAAGAGGTTGGAAGTTGCCACTTTTACTAACGAATATATAAACATTAACAACGCCATTACGTTTTTATCTTTTAAATTAACATAAGATTTTTTGAAGTAATTAAATCCTTTTATTAAATGATCAAATTTATTTGGCTCTTACTAACGCAACTTTAGCATTAAACTACATCCTTTGCTTTATTTAAAGCCAATATGCCTTTTTTATTAATAATTGAAGGCATCCATTTTTTAACTCTACGTGAAAAGCTTTCGATACGCGTGTTCGCTGAATTATGCAGAATGCAAATGGGATCATGCAGTGGACACTGCAATCGGCGCAGATCTTTCAGGCCGCAGACGGCATTCGTGGGCCTCCTGGCATAACAAATACGGCCTACATCTGACAGCTCAACCTTCAATTTATATAACTACTGTAGGCTTAGTGAGACGAGATTTGGCAGAAGTAGAAAACTTCGATTTTTTTACCAGCCATTTCTTTGTAATCGCACACTGTGTGCCGCCCTTAAGGAGGACATTTGGAAATCCTTGTAGTGTTAGCAGGTTTTTTGAGTCATAAAATTTATTCAGCATTTATTATTGGAATTTCTTCTTCAAGGCATTGTAAATCACTCAGGTGTTTGAAGAACTTCAATTTCATTGGGTTATTTTAATTTTTTTCCTTATGGAATAAATTATTATTAAAGAGGCGGAAATTTCGCGGATTCCATATGGCAACCAACTAGACGCCAAAATCCTTATTGTACTAGACTCCACTAGTTGCTCATTGGCTGATGCCAAAGTTTTGCCCCAGAACACGTAGCACGTGATTTGGTGCTCTTTTTCTTCAAGTTCAGTTATTGAGTGGAATTCGTCCAGGGCGTGGCTTACAAACTGCGAGCCAATTGGAAAAGGAAGCCAAATGTACTCGAGTTTGAAGCGTAGCTTGTCCTCAGATGAAATGGCGAAATATCCGAATCTTTAATGATAATGTTGATAAACTTCAGAAAATTAATACAGAAGAGATAGTAGTCTTAAGAAATCATCGAACAATCGTCTCTAAATAACAATTAAATAATATTATATCCCCTATCATATCACATTTTCAAAAAAAATTATTAAACATTAGTAGGGGCAGTGATATTTCGCGAAAAGATTTCGAGACAAGATACAGTCAAAAGCAGTGTAGGGTCGTCCAGCTCCTTTGATTGGCTAAAAAAAAGTCTGGCTCGTGTTAACCGTTTTCGCACAAATCACGAAGGTTCAGTGTCGGAGTTACTTAGTCCTGAGTGGCTAGGCCAAAGACGGACACGGCACCAGCAGCCAATGGAGGTATAACAACAGCTGAGGTATGTATATACTATTGAAGTCTACTGTGTGCTCAGATTTTTAAGCGAAAAGTCACTGAGCCTAAACATTAGTAATGGGCAAATATATGCAAATCCAAGATTGCGGCCAACCCCTCCCGCTTTTCTTTTACACTTAGAGCACTGGGTCCGAGGTCAACTCGAGTTGCGCTAAAAGGGAAAATTTCTCTCTCACTGAATACTTAATTCGCGTGGATTAAGTTTCATTACTTTACTAATACTTGGAAGGCTCTTAAAAGAACTTCACAGCACAACAACGGCAATTATATATCGCGAATAATAAGTAATTGTATTTTATAACAACTGTAGTGAATAATGTTAATTGTATAACATGTTACTTATGATAAGTCATTTGATTGTGGGACGACCAGTACATATAATTGGCTGACAGACAAACATTAATAAACTTTATTTAGTGGAATATGCTTGTCAAAACTAAAGCCGACCCGTAGGAAAGTGGTGGGACAGCATGGACCTACAGAAATGACATATCTACACGGTAAAAAAAAATTCTGGTTAACTTCCTAAACTGTAATAGAAATTTTTAACCAATATATTGTATGGTGATAGTACCATATAGTAGGCTGCAAATATAGGAATGTGTTGCATTGCTGCTATACAAGTTTGGAGACTTCCCTACGCATTTCACTCTGTCCTGAACGAATGCAGAAACACTACCATGGATTCATGGGGAAAAACCCACCACTTGATCTTTCTCACTATACGAATACACTGATATGGTAAATTTGCGAATAAACTCTTAGAGTGCGTTATAATGATTTACAACTTAATATGCACAATTATAGCTTCTCGTGGATGCCAGTTAATGTGTACAGAGTACAAGGTGTTAACCCGTTCTGTCCCGAGTTAATCTCCAGCTCGAGTGTTGAAATTGTTTAATTTTTCACGTGCATTGTCTTTGTACCAAGCGTACTTCTCACATGCAGTGAACATCGCACTGGGTGTTATGTGACGTCAGCATTAAACATTCACAGATGAGAGATACTTAATTTTCAACAAACCAAATTTATCACAAAGAAAGACACCGAAACCACTAACCACTGATTCCCTTCGTGTACATTGCCAACCATGAATATCCTTAACGTGCAACATGTCTCCGACCATAAACAATAAACACGCGGTCTGAAAGTGTTCAGCTCTCAATATCTCGTTGTTAAGAGCCGCCCAATTATATATATATATATATATATATATATATATATATGAAAGAATTAAAGCCATTGTTCACGATACTGTATATTTAATTATCTGAAAGATATTTAAATAAGGCCCACATAAGTGTAAATATTTGTAGTCAAATTATTAAAGTTTTCAAAATATAGCACCGAATATTCGTAAATTTCAGAATATGGGACCCCAAGTGTTCGTGATCCTAGTGAATTTTCGAAAACAAATTACATGTTGTGTGACCCATACCATATATACAATGTGTTAATTACATGTCGTGTTACCCATACCATACACACAACGTGTAATTACATGTCGTGTGACCCATACCGTATACACAACGTGTAATTACATGTCGTGTGACCCATACCATATACACAACGTGTTAATTACATGTCATGTGACCCATACTATACACACAACGTGTTAATTACATGTCGTGTGTCCCATATCATACACACAACGTGTTAATTACATGTCGTGTGACCCATACCGTATACACAACGTGTAATTACATGTCGTGTGACCCATACCATACACACAACGTGTTAATTACATGTCATGTGACCCATACTATACACACAACGTGTTAATTACATGTCGTGTGTCCCATATCATACACACAACGTGTTAATTACATGTCGTGTGACCCATACCGTATACACAACGTGTAATTACATGTCATGTGACCCATACCATACACACAATGTGTTAATTACATGTCGTGTGACCCATACCGTATACACAACGTGCAATTACATGTCGTGTGACCCATGCCATATACAAAACATGTTGAATAAAAATTAATGAATATCTCACAAAGGGCACTCCAGTTACCATTATTTTGCAACGTTATTTGGGAGCATAGAAACGTAAGCTCCCACATTCCGAAATTTTCATCGTTTCGGCGCTATATTTTGAAAACTATAGTGAATTGAGTACAAATATTTAGCTACCTTTAAGTGGTACTTATAAATTTTTTTCCGATATTGAAAAAAAAAATTAACTATAAAAATGTCCTTGAGCGGATAGTCTGATGTGCCATGCAGTGTTGGTCAGATGCGAGTCTCAACCACAGACTAAAGAATAGGTAGACTGATTATTCGTATTCTGCTCATATATCCAACGTCGACCTACGACAAAAGAACACAACTGTCAACGCCACATGGTCAACAGTGATAACGCATTTGTTTATATCTCAATTTCTAAAAGACAAGAACTTTTTTTGAACATAATACTTTTGCTAATTTGACCTTAATCAAATTACCTTACAAATTGGGTGGAGGAAGTATACAAATACCTCAAAGCAAAAGTTTACTAAACATTGTTCTAACCCAAAATCCAAACCATGGCGATTTTGCTAGAAGTGTTGGCAGTGAAGCAGTTCAATGTCGGGACACGGAGCTTGGCTGTGCGCAGCCAGCGAGATCGGTCTACCCCGTCTTAAGTCTATGTTCTCAACAGTGTGGTGAATCCCCCCTCAGCCGTCTTTGCCGGGGTGGTATGTGGGCGTGTCTGCAGGTGGGGGTTCTTGCCCCTGTGCTTGACGTCTGCCAGAGGCGAGGGAGAAGCAGGTCGTAAACGCCGCCTACCGCCCGAAATAACGACGTGGACGCTGCGTGGGATCGCGCGCCACTGCGCGCAGGAAGCATATTTCTGCGACGACGTTTATCCCCCGGAGTCCATCAGACTGGCCTCCTCCTCCTCCTCCTCCTCCTGAGAGTCTGCAGGTGCCCGCACACCTCCTCTACTTGCGCCCCACGTATCCATAACTAGGGCCAGTGACTTTTCCCGTAAAAATCGGAGCACACTGTAGACTTCAATACTATATACACACACCTCAGCTGTTGTTATACCTCCATTGGCTGCCTGGTGCCGTGTCCGTCTTCGACCAAGCCACTCAGGACTAAGTAACTCCGACACCGAACCTCCGAGATTCGTGCGCAAACGGTTAACACGGGCCAGAACATTTTTTAGCCAATCAAAGAAGCTGCACGACTAATAGAGTGCTTTAGACTGTATATTGCATCGGAATATTTTCACGTAATATCACTGCCCCTATCCATAACGTTTCCAGTGCTGCGAACCTCGGCTTACGTCCAATGGATTCAACACAGTCGTACATAGCGAATTGAGGTGAGCATGGAGCAGCGCCGGAATGAAAGGGCGGGGAAACGGGAGATCCCCCGAGAAAACCCGCCGACCAGCGGGCATCGTCCGGCACGATTCCCACATGCGGAAATCCGGGAGCGACCCCGCCGGGGATTGAACCCGGTTCGCCTTGGTGGGAGGTGAGCAGTCTAACCGCCCAGCCACCGGGGCCCCTACAGTTGCACAGAGTTTTCCAGATTGCAGTGCCCGGCGGACGTCTGTTGTGTGGGGGAGTTTCATTCAAAGTTTCTACTGTCTCCTTCCGACGAAAATAGCAGCCACTTTACAACTATCGGCTCCAAAGAACTGTTCAGTATTTTAAGCTTGAAACGAAGATCACGCCAGGGATCGAGTGAATGTTATTGATTTTATATTTATTAAAATTTTATCACATCTCGCGGCTCTACAGTGTATTATACGGTACAAGTCTGCGGGCACAAAAGTTAGGAACATTAATATAACCATATTGATTTTACATTTATTTGTTCGTTGGGAGATTTTCACATGAAACATAAAAAAGTTGCTAACTTTCCTTTAGTTATCCTTTGCGAAATATTTTATTTTGCCCGAACAAAAAATTTTTAAGAAAACCAACAAACCACGCCCGTAACACGCAAACATCGACATGTCACCAAGAAAAAATACTCACCGTTCAACATGGCCTTGCACTGTCCACAAAACCGAAGACAAACGTTCATAATTTTTTTTTTTAAAACAAAGTATTTTTTGTAAGCCTATACCATTTTTTGAGCTTCAAAATATAAAGCTTATTTTTCGTGTATTTCATGAATTAGAAATTTGCATTTCTCAAATGTTTGCACGAAATGTGTTCTTTGAACATTCACTCTTCTCTTGTCGGCGAGCAGTGTAGCCGAAGTCTGGTTGAAGTATCGGCACTGTCGACGAGCTGACGAAGGCACTAACTACCCTTGGCTCCATATTCGCGTCACAGTCATTGCCAATATTGCGTACAAAAAATTGATCTTCAGTATAAGATGATAGACAACACTTTCAAGTCGATTTTCGTGCCTCGATTATCACGTACCTGATCTTGAGATTTATATTAAAATCATATGAACCTACACTTAGTAGCCATAAAACGAAGTATGTACATCCATGTTAACATATGATGATTTGCTTGTCATTCAAGCAACACAGAATCAATTTAATTAGTCTTTTGCACAGAGTAAATGTTTATATGATCGTATTGTGTTCATAGCACCATGTTTTGTTTGCAGTTCGTTTAATACAGCTACATAATCGGAAAATTCTATTTTGCTTTGTACTACACATTTGTGAATTCCCTTAGATTTGTTATAGTGACCTCGCTGTAGAAGTGCGAGTATAATTTCGTCCTGAGCCCCACGAATTCAGTCATGATGTTGCCAGAAAATTCGTCCTTGAACTTTCGTACAGCCTTCTCGTTGGTGGGCGTGAAAACACTTGTAGGCCGAGGGTATCGAACTTGACGTGGAACTGGGAATCTGCCCCACCACATGGTGTTTGATACATTGTGCATACTTTATTCGGTGAACATCTGCATTTCGTAATCGGTGAGTAATTCCAACTCTATTCCTCTTATACACTTCATGGCATCAAGAGCGAACCCTGCTTTTATCTGTATCTACATCCACTGTACTCTTTCTCTGTTGCTGTCATCTTTCCGTGCGTTTCTTTGTCCGCTTTGAATTTTCTTTTAGGTGGGTAGTTTTTTCCCGTTTGCAGCTTCGTAAGCCGCCAGTGCACTATGCTTACGACACTACTGATTTTTTTTATACTCATACGTGTACACTACTAGTTTACGTTTAAGGAAAATTCCTGGTATTTTTTTACTGGCGTAGTGTACTACCCCAGTCCCGAGCCAGCGAGCCGTCCGCATGATTATGTCAGGCATGTGATAAGGTGTGAGAGGCGATGCTGCGAACCTCATCATCATCCTTGCGAGAGTGGGGAGAGAGCGACCAGGCTGCTGACGAGGCTGTGTAAATGTATTTAGCGTTTTTATCCTACATCTAGTTGTTACATAACAATAGGAAATAAATGTTTCCCATTTTCGAATGTTGGCTATGTCCTGTACTGCGCGCAGACAAGTCGAAAGTACAGAAGTGCGTA
The DNA here is from genome assembly GCA_002778355.1 of Clitarchus hookeri. Classification (NCBI taxonomy): domain Eukaryota; kingdom Metazoa; phylum Arthropoda; class Insecta; order Phasmatodea; family Phasmatidae; genus Clitarchus; species Clitarchus hookeri. The sequence goes on from NQII01004346.1 coordinate 102,402, forward strand.
TGCTCGTATCCACAAGAAAGTGTCAGAATTATGGTGTTTATTCAAACTTTTAATTTTTTATATTTAAATTTTACACATATTATTCTTATGCAGAGATGCGACCATCCGAATTTTTATGCATTTAACGGGAGATCCCCGAGAAAACCTGCTGACCAGTGGCATCGTCCGGCACGATTCCCACATGCGAATACCCGGGAGTGAGCTCGCCGGGAATCGAACCCGTTTCGCTTTGGTGAAAGGATAGTAGTCAGACCACTACACCACCGCGGCCCCCCGCCAAAGAAAAACAAGTAGGAGTGTATAAATAACAGGGAAATGTTTGTGTTTTTGAGTGTTTCATGAGTCTAAATGTATATAACTTACCCGCAATTTTGATTGTGTTATAATTTTTATGAAAACCTTTTGTAGAAATGCGGCACGGGAAAGATTGACAAAGTGTTTTTGTTTGAAAATGATATTGTGCAATGTTCCCGATACACGTCTAAAGTCATTTAATATAGAGAACACTATCCTTTCAAGAGGCCTAACTCGCAATAAGCAGCCACGTTAAGTTTTCTTCCTTACAAATATTTTAATATAAATATTTAAGAAATATTTTTTATCCTACGGATCTCCCGCATTCCTATTGGCTGAAGTCCTTGAATACACGACACAAAATATCGCAGTGTACAAATCGACAATGCTTCCTACACAACTACACGATGTCCACGAACTGTGTCATAATAAATACCTCCTTCATTCTGATAACGTAGACGTTCCCATGCACGCGTTTTTAATTGCAAACGGAACCACAGAGCAGGTAAGTAGCAACACTGAAGCTAAATGGCGTGGCATCCTTCGCTGTGGGCGTACCCATTCTCCGATTGTGTGAGTGAAGCCCTTGGAACGAACCTTGCGCCCGATTGCTGCTGCATGTTGCGAAACGTTCCCAAATTGTATGGGATACCCGCTGGCGAGTGGGTCGTACTAATCGCTGATTGGATAACGGCGCGTGCGGTTACAGGCCACAGCGTAAGCGGCTGATTTTTTTTTACTAACTACTCTAAAACTAAGTGTTATATGAGCCCGCGGTAGGGACGGGGGCTAAGTGCAACTCAGGGCTAAGCCCCATACGCCTACAAGGAAGGGAGTATCATGCAAGGAGACATGCATCACGGCAAAGAGGGATTGGGCTGCCATGGCCAGATTGTGGCCATGACAACGTCCCCAAGTGTACTTGTAGCTAAACTATAATTAGAAGAGAGAGGGAAAAACCGGCATAGTCACCGTAAAAACCCTTTCGACAGGAAATAATTAAAAATTGTTTCATGCATTATCATGTTTAACAGAAAATGCTACAGGAGACAGAGGATAGGAATCATGCTCTTTATTATGATAGGA
>NQII01004346.1:104072-128688 GCA_002778355.1 Clitarchus hookeri
TGGCAGAAAGGAAGCTGCGAGTGTTGGGTGGCGCCCTGGACCGGCGCTCCTAATGACAGCGCGCCGTCACAGCAGCGACGTGACCGCCGCAGATTGCCGCCTGCGAGAGTCCCCGCCGGCCTCTGCCTACACTGCGTGACGAAAAAATTCTCGGCACCCGCCTGCCTGCAGACAGCTGTGTGTACGTCTGCCTCTCCATGTACCTAACTTACTTGCCAGGCGGCAGCCCAGCGTGTAGGATGCATTTCATGGCACGCCGTATGCTATCAGACTCGAGGCGCGTTCCCAGACCCTCGCTCAGCCAATCAGAAATTGCGTACGCCCATATGAAAGGAACCGCCTCTCCATTTCGTCTCTGATTACTTACCTACTCCATCACATGAAATAACCCTTAAGTATTTGCTGGTGGTCTACTGCTTTGTACAGGTGACGCCATAATCTCTGTAGATTTGCAACTCTAAGGAGTATGTAGACACAGTACGCGATAGCATTTAATCCTTTCAGCCCCACTTGAATTTTAATTTATAATTTTTTCGCGGGATATTTACACTTTTAAAATCAAACCTTTCAATATTCATCCCGTTTATGACGTGTTTGGTTGTTCCAAGTGAAGTTACGTGAGTTGTTAAGAAAAAATTTATTACGCAAATTGTATTAAACTGAGTGCGCATCAACAACTGTGCTTTGTCTTGTTGGCGTAATTTTCTAGACTTACTTAAGATTTGTTTTCCCGAGGCGGAGGCATAACCTGCAACAATAGCTTTACCAGGCGTTCGTGGCCGCGGTGGCTGAGCGGTTAGCCTGCTCGCCTCCCACCATGGCGAACCGGGTTAAATACCCGGCCGGGCTACTGCCGGACTTTCGAATGTGGGAATCGTGCCGGACGATGCCGCTGGTCGGCGGTTTTTCTCGGGCGCCACCCATTTCCCCCGCCCTTTCATTCCGGCATTGCTCCATACTCATCTCAATCACCCTCAAAGGCTCTCAAGACCTCGCTCTTAAGAGCCGTCCAAATCTCTTCACTTCACTTGACTTCCTACACTTGTATTACTGTGGTTCACAGGGCAAATAAAAAACGAGCGACCTAGGCACAGAGTACCTAAGAAGACAGAGGCGGAACTGCCGCTTATTCCGCGAGCTGCAGCCGCACACGCCAACACTTGTCAGCATCGCGTCGCGACGCCATGCGTCTACTTGGCAGACGGAGGCGCTGTCGTTAGAAACACTCTGCAACACCCAACAGCCAATCAGACACAAGTGCCCGTCGCCAGAGCCTTGCGCGGCCATTAGAGAACGAGTACTCCTGCATCAAAGGAATCACCACGCCTCTGCGAACTTATCTATTATGCAGACCGATCATAAAATTAACAATTGCTTATAGACTATTCACGGTAAACTGAGCACTTTTTAAGGCCCTCCCAACAGGCATTAACCACTTGTCGATATATTTTATTGTAGCCTCAGGAGTTAAATTTGAGAACCTCGAAATGTACACACTGTTTTTATTAGTCAGATTGCAATGCTAATTTTCAAAGTAGCGGAAAGATAGAAATTAGCTGAAAGGAAAAATTATGCAGGGCATTAATAAGTGCTCACTTTACCATGGATAATCTATTTTATTTTGCAATGTGTACACGTGTATTGGTTTTGAAGACAAGTTAGACTTGTATCCATTCTAATAACAGCGCCATTTAGGTTGGTTTCTGCTTTCCCACTTACCTCTCTCCTATTGGTTCGCGCCATAATTTACACGCACACTCCCTTGCACAAAGCTTATTATGGTCTGACTGTCAGCCAATGAAGTGGCTACTTGATAGTCTCCCAATCAAATATACTATCGTTTGTTGAGTTGAGAGTTGAGGTGAGATATTTAGGCGGCTCTCATCAACGAGTCCTTGAGAACCGATGAGGTTGAAATGAGGTGAGAATGGAGCAGCGTCGGAATAAAAGTGTTCGGGAAACCGCTGACCAACGTCATCGTCCGACACGATTCCCACTTGCGAAAATCCCGGAGTGACCCGCCCGGGGATTGAGTCCGGTTCGCCTGGGCAGGAGGCGAGCAGTCAGACCGCTCAACCACCGCGGCCCCACTTTCTTATGTAACAGGTAAAACAACCTATGTGTGGGGATAGGAAAATTTCATGAGTTCAATGACTAGAGACCTGAAAAATTCGTTGTTTTATTTCGGCACAAGCTAGAATTCAAAACCTCGTACGTTTGCATTGCTTATTCTAATGGCCCACCCGTTAGTTTACACCTCCTGGACAACTCTGAGCCAATAACAAACACACAATAAAATGCAGACTGAATCACCGTCTTCCGCTAATACAACAAGCAACCAATGAACAGTGATATTTGCATTATTTTACGTACGACAATGCAGTACAGCCGACAGGTCCTTGAACTCGCGAATTTTTCAGGTCTCTATCAGTGACGTGTGAGTTATACTCCACAGTCCTGTGTACACTCGAGCCTCATTGGCTGCTTCTCCAGAGAGTAACCAGTGTTACTACACACCTGGCAGTATGACACTCGCTACTTGTTTCCTTGCAAGTCTGTTATTGGCTCAGAGTCATCGAGGGCGTATCTAATGAACTTTGATCCAATTACAAAGGCCACTTCAGTTTACACGTGTTGGACCTCTATTTTGTCCTCAAATTAATTCGACAAATTTTCCTATCCCAACCTAAAGGTTAATTTCTAACTTATAAATGATATGATTTTTATTTACGTACTGTTTATAGGCGGAAAGGTTATTTAAAGATTATGACCTAAATAATAAAACAACATTAACGCGAGTTTTATTTTCTGCGTGCAGACAAATTTTCGTTTTCAGTGTAGCCCCGAGTTACACAGGGAGATAGAGTTCTAAATGTTCAAGTCTATCCTAGTGCTGCTTGAAACAGCGAAATCCCATGATCTCTAGTCACGAAGTGCTGTAATCGTAGACTAAATATAAGGTAGACCGATTTTTTGTCTTGCGCATACACCCAACTTTGACTTGCCCCACGCTATTACAATTGTCAAAGTCGCATGCGGTCAGCAGTGTTGGATGTGTTTATTAATATTTTAATTCTTAGAAGACAATTGCTTTTAAATGGATAAAAATAATTTTTCTAATTTTAATTTAATCAAATGGCATTTAAAAATTTCCCGGTGGAAGTATACAATCATCTCGAAGCACTTGTTTACACTAGCAGTGTTCTAACCTCAAATCTTATCCACGTAGTTTATGACAGTCGTATTGGCAGAAGAGCAGTTCAATGTTGGGACAAGGAGGCTGGTTCTGCGCAGCTGGCGTGATCATTCTACCCCATATCCAATCTACGGCTGTGATGAACGTGGAGCGGCTACGGCCAAGAGAAAGCCACGCCCACCGCGGACAAGATATAGTGTATTTGCCGTTTCATCACACTTTTTGAATTGAACATTTGAAAAGTCACCCCATATACTGTATATCGTGGTTGGTTCTTTCCTAAATAAGTAATGTATCACAAGTGTTTTTATTTCTTTTAACATAAAATTACTTCGTATTTTGTTATATTAGATTTTACTGTTATTTGTAAACTATATTTTATTTATAATTAATACCATTAAAACAAGAGAAAAAATAGGCACGTTGCAAGTATTTCGTATGAATTAGTTCTCGTGCAAAATGCTATTAAATTGAGTGTGCACGAATTAGGTGCGTTATCTCTTTAATGTAATTTTCTAGACTTAAGGCCCTTTCACACAATCCAATTGCACTTGAAATTTTCTTGAAGTTTGTTGCATTCAATTCCTTGAATACCCTGTGACGTCACTCGACTTTATAAATATTTTCGTTTAGAAAGTGTTCCATATTTTCTTGAATCCAGTTTTTCAACTAGCACTCCGAAGTATGAAAACACGCATAAATATAGTTTGTAGAGACTTATTTATTTAATTAAAAGTAGGTAAAATCGACCCAATGGAGGAAATTATAGGCTGTGCTCCCCTTTAATCTGCAGTGAATAATACATCAAGGGAAAATGTTATTATAATTCCCGAGCAAGTGTTTCTGTGTTCTCGTTGTATTCAATGTTTGTAGTAACAATTCTTTTGAAAAACAGTGTTTTAAACTATGCTTACAGTGCTGCATCTTTTCGGCTTAAAATTGTGAGGAAACAGAAAACACGCAAATTTTGTTTATGCTATTTTCCATCACCATCGCCATGGTTCTGTATTGCCGTACGTGGCCTTGAGGATTTCAGTATTGCTTACGATGGACTGATCGTAAGTTCGATATACGTGAAGAATCAGTGTGCTTATGCGCAATAGACTGCAGTGATGCTGAAGCCGTTGGAAAAGTTATTATAATTCTTTTATACGCTTGCAGAATTTTCCAGGTACGGATTCTAATGCAAATTCTCCCTAAGGAAATAGCTGTAGTTGAAGTTGCATTATCTTGAATCAGGAAAATACTCGGGGCGTACTTGACTTGCCCTGTAATTCCACTGCCGAGCGATCATTTCTTGTACTACAAAGATTAGAAACTTTCCCTTGATCTACCGCATCACAGGCACGCCTAAACTATCTTCTCCTTCTAGATATACGCAAGTGAAACTAATTTATTACATTTGGACGGATCGACACAAGTATTCATTCGGAGAAATCGTCGATGCCTCATTTACTTGGAAGCTTCAACAATAACATTGTTATACACACTGTTCATAGAGAGTAGACGGAACATATGTATGTGTTTAGTAATAACTCCAGCATTTAATTTGATGTGTAGTGTACTAGTTAATACAATTTTGTAGGTTAAATAACATTAAAGGTCGTCAAAATTTTGATTTTATGAAAACAGAAAGTTAAGAAGTCATCTTGCACACCTACAAACTTCCGCTGTGTCTGTATTATTCTCCCTAGCATCTGTACTTTATGCTCCCCGTAGAGAAATATCGTTCTGCCGCCGCTGATGTTAAGAGCCGTCCAAATCTCTTAATTCGCGCACTCACTAGGGGAAAAAATGTTTGTTTTGCTACTGGCAAATTTTTTTCGCGTAATTTATTGTTTGTAAAGGGTGGGTAAATGTTTTACTAAACATAACATTAATTTTTTTTATATATTTAAAAGAAACTTAGTTGCCACTATTGAATTCAACTCACGGAAGTGTACGTCAACAATTTCGTTATACAATAGGTGGAATTCTAATTGGTTGAACTCAATAAAATTCGTGTGAAATGGACATCAGTTGCGCTTTGTTTGCAGTAGGCGGAGGAATGGCCTGAAAGTAGAAGTCGACAATGCTGACCATCTACAAAGTCTTATATTGCTATAATGCAAATGTACTGGTGAAATATTAACGTCAATGTTGTCTTCAAGTAATGTCGCCGCTACGAAGAGTGGCTAGTAACCGTGAATGAACTGCAGCAGTGTAAAGCTTGGCGAGGGGGGAAGGGAGTGACGACGGAGCAAGATATAGCGGGGCAGGTGTCTGGAAGCCATGTAGCCCACGCTTGTGCGAGCAGGCTCCGAACCCACGCACCGCCCGGTCCTGCGTGTCCCACACACGCCGCATTCCGCCATTCGCTCCACGCACGACCACGCCCCGCCATGTGCGCTCTCCCATCGCCCGACGACAAGAGACTGCGTCCCTCGTCAGCGTCGTATCTCGCGGTCGGCTGGACGCGACAGTCCAAGTACTCGGGTGTTCCAGTCCCCGTCGTACCGCTCTTCGGCAGGTCACTCAGGGCTGCGGAGGAGAAACGGGGCCGCGGTGGCTGAGCGGTTAGACTCCTCGCCTTCCGCCAAGTCGAACCGGGTTCTATCCCCGGCCGGGTCACCGCCGGATCTTCGCAAGTGGGAATCGTGCTGGACGATGCCGCTGGTCAGCGGGTTTTTCTCAGGTATCTCCCGTTTCCCCCCGCCTTTGCATTTCGGCGCCGCTCTATTCTCACCTCATTTCACCCTCATCGGCTCTCAAATCCTCGCTGTTAAGAACCGCCCAAATCTCTCAACTCAACCAAAGTGGAACGAGTTCCATACCCGACGGGGTCGCTCCCGGATTTTCGCAAGTGGGAATCGTGCTGGACGATGACGCTGGTTGGCGGGTTTTCTCGGGGATCTCCCGTTTCCCCGCCTGTTGCATTCCGGCGCCGATCTGTGAACGTCCCAAGCCTAACCGGGCATGACTTGCACTTGAGCTTATTTTATTAATTACACACTAATCTTTACAGTACTAATACTTTACGATCTCTACAAATGTTTCAATAATACAGTTCACTGGAGACTTTTGCTTTAAAAATTCAAGGTAACACTTCTTATATGCATGTTCACTGGGAACCGAGTACTTTTGAAAGCCCTTCTTAAGATTTACCTACTTGTAAGCGCATTGTTTAGTTTTCCATCATGTGTAGCATTAACATTGCCATAGGCCTAATCACTTTATTCAAACGTCGGTCAACTCAGACTGTCAAATTGTCACAAAAGATATTTCAAAATTATGTAATTCTTACACTTATTTACATTAAAAAGAACGGAAAGCAAAATAAATAATTTCGGTATTCACACATATTTACGATCTGAACAAATGCATTATTATTAATTAATATTTCTGTATACAAATATATAATAATATAAGTTATAAATATAATAATGTTGTTAATATAATAATTAGATATTAATTACGTAATTTTTACGTTAAACTTTAAATTCAACGTTATGACATGTAAGTACTTTCCCTCCTTAATTACCAACCTTATTTGTAGAGTAAGTACTTTCCCTCCTTAGTTACCAATCTTACTTGTAGAATACCGGTCTGTGTGCACGTAACAATTTATGCGAGTGGAATAAGTCACATATTTCAAATGTCGATACAAAAGTTTTCAGCTAACCGTGAAGAATCTATATTAATTATTGTGACAATGTTTATTTTTAAAACTAGTACATGAATCACAGAGTGCTGTAATACGAAAAACAGCAGCATTTTCATAAACACTCAATTAACATTACACCAGCGGCATACGAAATGTAGGATCAGAAAACAGGGAAGGCGGACGTTTGTAAGAAAGATAAAGGAAATAAAGGGTTTATGGGGAGGTGCGAGTGGGGGAGGGAAGAGATTTGGGCGGCTCTTAACATCGAGGTTATTGTGAGCCGATGAGGGTGAAGTGAGTTGAGTATGAAGCAGCGCCGGAATGCAGTGGGGGCGGGCGAAGCGGGAGATCCCCGAGAAAACTCTCCGACCAGCGGCATCGTCTGGCACGATTCTCGCTTGCGAAAATCCGGAGTGAACCGGCCGGGGATTGAACCCGGTTCGCCTTAGGGGGGGGGACGAGGGGGGCGTTCAAGTCTCCAGTTGTTGGGCCTGTTCCAGCGCGGGGCAGATCGCGTATCAGCCGTAACAAGAAGTTTACGAGCGAAAGGCGATGGAAGCAGGTGGACCCACGAGGGAGTTACTGCCGCCGTCGACGGCGGCCGAGGGGAAATGTAAAAGAGATCCGGAATCACCTCCTCCTTTTCTAGGCTGGCGGCAATCGCCAATCACCGGCGGGCGGCCTGCCCTCATGGGTTCGTACGTCTTCTGCACCGGCACACACGTCTAATACATTCAAATACATTTTGTATAGGCCATTCGTGGTTACTTCGCACATTTATGAAGCCCTGCTAAAGTACTGCTTCCAGGATATTCCTCCGCCTCATGCAAACAACGCTTGACCGAGTTTAGACAATTACACCAAAGGGACAGCGCACCGCATTCGTGCGCACTCATTGTATATTATAATTATGCATAAGAACTATTTATTACTAGGCATTACCAAGTTTATATTCATATTGATTGTGAATTGAATACTATATTTTATATATAAAACGTAAGTAAAATTTTAATTTAACCATAATAAGGTGCTTTTATTTTAACACAAGTATAAAACGCTTGTGATACACGCTATGTATAGGTAGCAGCCACCACGTCATATACAGTGTGATTTTTAAAGGTTTTATTAAGAAGAAGAAACGGCGAAGACACTATAGCCGCTACTAAGGCATCTGTCAGTTATAGCATGGAAGGGATGTACACGCAGTTATGTTGACTGATGTTTGAGCAGCCGTAACGTAGCGTAAAATGTTTGAAGGTTGTGCCAAGGTAAACTAAGCACTTTTGAAAGCCCCGCTTAAGATGTACTCGTATCCCCGTTCAATATTCTTCCACCATTCGTAAAGTTAACATCATTATGCGCCAGATCACTTTATTCATGCGTCAGTCAAGGGAATCTGAAGATTTATTATAAAGGTAAATAATGTATAAATTTGCGCATACATACACTTATATGCGTTAAAGAAAAACAGCAAGTAAAATTGGTTACTTCGGCATTCACAAATGTTACCTAACGCTTTTCATTTAACATTAAGACTATAAACTATTTTCTAACCGTCGTTACCAACTTAACTGGGTGCGTGCCATTCAGTGTTGCCCTAACTGCAGATACGGGCAGTAACATTTTTCAAAGGTTGATCGTGAACAGCCTTTACTTGCTTAAGCTATGAGATTCAGCCACAGAATAGATAAGTACACAGAGACGAATTACGCAGCGGTTCCTATGAAGTGGGAGTGCCCAATCTGTGATTGGCTGCGCGAAGCTCTGGGAACGGGCCTTCTGTCTGATTGGGGGGCCCGTGGTGGCTGAGCGGTTAGCCTGCTCGCCTCCCACCAAGTTGAACCGGGCTCAATCCCCGGCCGGGCACTCCCGGATTTTCGCACGTGGGAATCGTGCCGGACAATGCCTCTGGTTGGCGTGTTTTCTCAAGGATGTCCCGTTTCCCCCCGCCCTTTCATTCCGGCACTGCTCTATACTCACCTCAGTCAACCTCATAGGCTCTCAAGTCCTCGCTGTTAAGAGCCACCCAAATCTCTTCGCTCACTCTTGTCTGATTGGCTACTGCTTTCTGCGAAAGATTCTATTATTGAATAGACAGCCGGCCGGTAAGTTACCAGGCGCTGATTGGCAAATGGGATTCACATATATTCGCTGGTAAAAATTACTTCATTTTGCTGGCGTGTGCGGCTGCAGTGCGTTGTATAAGCGGTTCTATGACGCAGCTTTCCATCAAACTTGTTGTTTAATACTGCCCGAATAGCAGATAAGTACACCTACACAGGAGTTCAAATGTAATCTGCTCTTATAATTTTGTAGAATGCAAAACTGGTGGCCAGATAATTTGTCTGTTTTAAGAAATGTCAAGGCTATCTGATGTCATACATGCCACTAAATCACTATAACACTTCATGCAAGCATTCGCGCACCGACTACTGCCAGAAACAAACAGACAGTTTTAGTACTGTAGTAATAATAATGTATAGTTAGAGACCTGAAAAATTCGCGAGCTCAATGACCTAAAGGCTAGACGGCATAGTCGTATGGACAAATATGCAGATATCACCTGCACATTGGTTGTCTGCTGTGACAGTGGAAGGCAACGATTGGCCCAGTGTTCTCCAGGAGGCGTCAAACACCGTGTGGATCAATGGTTGGAATTATATAAACGCACGTGCCTTGCATTCTATCTTGTCACGAAATGAATCCGCGAATTTTTCAGGTCTCTATGTATAGTACGTTGTTTACAGAATGTGTCAAATCTCCTCCGCCGTCATTTGTGTAATGGGCACTGCAGCATATCGAAAACACAATGCGTAGTATTGCCTACCTGCTAGACACTGTATCACTACAAACGAAGATTTACGACCGTTTTACACAAAAACGGCCTGACCTGAGCAGTTGCAGCTGGAGGACCATTTTTGTTAATTAGGTCATGCTACTTAATAAATCATCATCAGACATTCATAATCCATGACGGTAAAAAAGTTGTCTGAAATGAGAGGGTGTCTCCACCAGGTATGTTCATTACCGGAGGAAGATATACATAAGAATGTTCTCTCATGTTGGAGACCCCGATAACGTAAAACAATTTTCGGATACTTGTATTTAAATTCAACTTCGTTGCTGATATTATGCAAACACACCGTTTGAAAAATTCGATTTTAAAGGGCTCATATCTCCTTTAATTATGAGTGTAGGTAGAAAGTGTTTTTCATATTTCCCCTTTAATTTTCATGAGGTGCCTCTTCACAAAGTATGCCGGTTGAATCCCGCCCCACCTTGTGTGTGTGTATATGAAGTTTATTAGGTTGTTAATTAAAAGTAATTTTTCAGTAGGTTGGCCGTATAAATTTTGCATAACCTTTAAAATTTTTGGTATCACTGTATGTTCTTCGAAGGAATCTTGCAACGGGAACACAGGGGAAAATATTTTGTACGCGCAGTTGTGGAGATTTATCATATTCCATAAACATAGCATAAGAAAAACACAAATATCGAAAGCAAACAAAAATTATATTTATTTTTTTGTAAAACGCTAAAAAGAGTCAAGACCAAAAACAAGAGGAGAAGTATTCAAACGAATAAACAACGAAGAAATAATTTACAAATGAACCGTAATTAAACAACTCAAGACGTTGAAATAAAGACGACACAATTTACACAGAGCTTCTTAAAGGGGAATGAGTAGGCTCAACGTAATGTTCTTCATAGTAACACATGTACGAAGGCGTACATACTACAGTAGAATCCCGATAATTCGTATTGTCAAGGGACTGAATGTTAAATATGAATTATCGAGATATTCGAATTAGCGGGATTACCAATAATCGGGAGCAAAAAAAGGAAAAATTCATAATAACGGGATTAATGCAAATTTGCATTAATATATAATTATATACGCATGGCTACTTATTATGTATACATATGTACTGTATAAATAAATCAATAATTACATCAATAAAAAAAAATTTACGTTTATAAAAATCTATAAATTTCTTTTGGTGCAAGCCTTGCAGACGGGTATTGTCGATGGCTTTGGCAAGCATGTTCAAAGCACAAAATACTGCATCGCCAACATCTGATTTCGCTAAGAAATTGTGCACGTTTTTGATGTATTGTTTAGCCACTTCAGGTGTAATTGTCAGAATGTCCTGAGATGGAGCCAAAATTTCGTCATAAGTTAGAATCCCCGCTACCTAGGCCATCGTTAAAATGGACGAAATCTTCAAACGTTATAGAATTTTCTTCATTTTGAGGTAGATGATTGCAATTCACAGGGAATTCTAAGTCTTGTTTAGTAACTGCTGATGAACGTTCCACCTTCGTGAATCCACAAGCACGAAAACAGTTTTTTATTGTGCTTTCGCTAACACTTTGACACGCCTTGTGAGCAATGTTCATGGCTGAAAATAAGGTGATTTTATTATCTTTCCCATCCTCGATGCTGTCAAGGAGTTGCATCACTACTTACTTGCGGTAAAAGGTTTTGAACGTTTTAGTTATGCCCTGGTCTAGAGGCTGCAGCTTAGAAGTAGTGTTGGCAGGCAAAAACACAACATTAACATGACTGAGCGGTGGGATAGGTCTTGGTTTGGCTGATTTGCCTATCATAAGCGGTCTTAATTTCTCATATCCATCCATGTTGGCGACCAACAATATGGTTACACGTTCTTTACTATTTTTTCCGCCATGACACTTTTCTTCCTTAAAACACATTGATCGGTCGGGGAGACACTTATAAAATAACCCCATCTCATCGGCATTAAAAATGTTTTTGGGTTCATAAGAATCGATTATTTCTCCCAATTCGTCTTTCCACTCAGAACAAACTTCGGCCGATACACTCGCACTTTCCCCACTAAACTTCTTAAATTTTATGCTGTGCCTTTTTTTAAACCTATCAAACCAACCACCACTCGCACGAAAGTTTTTAATTCCCAATTTTTCCGCGAAAACTTTTACTTTTTCTTATAAAATGTTTCCTCCAACTGGTACATTTGAATTCCGTGCTTACGCAAACCACTTTTGTAAATTCTCTTCTAGTTGTGGATACTCACCAGTCTTAAAGCACTTTGCTTTACTGTCCGATGTCTGGGAGGCGATTTTGTCCTTGTTCTTCAGAATTGATGTCATTGTGGAAGGAGGAACGTTACAACGTTTGTACACGTCAATTTGTTTATCACCACCGGCCACGGCGTTAATGATTTATAATTTTTCTCTAATGGAAATACACTTATTAGCTCTTTTAGAAGGCATGGCTTAGACGGAACTGACTAACTTTTCCCTCGCTCTGCTCCTTCCTACCCTCTCATAACCCTAGGCCGGACAGCAAGGCGCCTCTTAGTTCTGGGAATAACAGATACATCGCCTCACAGTCTACTCGGCGTCATTACCTGCCCTTCAAACCCTCCTACGTCCCTCAGTACCCTTCCGGTATTTTTTACTCTGCCCGAATTGCATAAATCTAGAGCTAGTGTATAGTCTAGGGTTAAAACATTACGAGTTAACGAGATTTTCAAGTTGTAAATAAGAATTTTAAGACTTTTAATTGATCTCGAGCAGCAAAATAAATAAGTATTATCGAGGGGACCGGAATGCATTGTTTTTTTTATGAACTAAAGGGATTTTCTCAAGGGACCGGCAAATTTGCACGAATTAGCGGTACATACGAATAATCGGGATGCGAAATATCGGGATTTCACTGTATTATACAAGTCAAGCAAAAACAAATAAAGTATTTATGAAAAACTAATAAATCTTACAGATTCCGCTGGGCCAAAGAGCAATTTCGTGCCACACATATACATCGAGTCTGTCTCTATGGTAAACAATGTGCACTGACAAGAAACGGGGTGCTAAAATCATACCTGGGTACACCAGAGTTTCGCGAAAAGACTTCCACACATGTTAGAGTTCAATACACTACGGACGTACCAGCAGTTTTCCTTTGCTTAGTGGAGGTGTGTCTTTATGAGAAGACAATTTCCTACTCGGCTGGCCAATCAGAATTAACTACCTCCAGTACTGTACGTCTGTGATACTCACGTAGTCACCTGAGACGCACAACACGGAAATCGTCCAATCACGAAAGTGGATCTGACCTTAAATGTTATGAAATTCAACTGGTCGTGAAACACTTTTCGTGAAAATCGGGTGTCTCTAATAGTGATCCAAATGGAGTTCACATCGGTAGTGCTCTTCACGGCAGCATAATCGAAAGATTTATTCGCTTAATTCGAACGTGTAATTTCTTTCTCGTTAATTGGTAAGCGTTTTAAGGTTTCGTTGTGCTGTGTGTATGAACGCACGTTTGCCGAGTACGCCGACAAGAAGTTATTTGCCGGGGAATCTCGAGGTAGGCGGTGAGCCTCTCATCGCCCTTGTTGCGGATTTGTTCTACATCACGTGACACCAACACGACATCTTTCCCCACAGGGAGTAGGTCCTTCAACCGTCAACGCCAGTTGCAGTGTTCCAAGCAAACACCGCACTAACCACTTCCAAGATGATTCATCATTAATAAACTCGACACGGTACCCGTACGCCATACGGCCAACGATTTTTAAATATATGTTCTCTTATGAAAAACCCCCTACACCCATATAACTAATGCTTTTCCTTAGACCAGTAATAAATGAGCGCACTATGAAAAATTTGACCTCCAAATACATCGCGTGGAGGAAAGAAATTGCTCCATCATAAAATACTTGATTGTGCACGATGAACTGATATGCACTATCCTCTATAATCACTAATGTTAGTGGTGCACTTAAATATATGGCCACGCCCTCCCAACTCAGCGGATCATTAACAAACATTTGTTGGCACTACTGGCGAGTTATGTTTGGACACGTGAAGTAAATGTAACCCAACAGCCGATAGAATGTTATTTTCTTTACTGGCGCATATGCACATTTCACATGGTGGAAGCAATTATTTCGCTACAGAGTGAAGAGTGAAAAGATTTGAGCGGCTCCTAACAGCGAGATCTTGAGAGCCGATCAGGGTGACTGAGGTGAGTGCATATTGTTACGAATGATCTTTTTTCCAAGCCATTCATGCCTGAAAGGTGTCTGCGGGCGTAGCTCAATAATGAGTCATGATTAGGTAGAGCACAGCAGTATAAGATGGAGTTTATTGAACATAAGGATTATACAATAACTATTTACGTGACTATTGATCGGGGAAGCTTAAATTAAATACCAAGATGCTTATTAATTATATTAAAATGTATTGTTACCTCACGCCATTACTAGTACAGTCTAATTGGAAAGTCCCCACCTTATTTGTTGCCGGAGGCTTTTTTCTAGGAGACGGTTAACGACGGCCGGACACACCCATCATCAGCGGTCTTCTCTCTGGTCGGGTCGACGACAAAAGACGCCGCTCCCGGTGTTACGCTGGCCTATATCGGGCGCGTTGTTTAATATTTTTCGGCCCCGTTTTCTGGCCGGTGGAGGGGATTTCTGCAACTGTCTTTCGCAAGGTGTTGTTGCAATCACGCTCGTGTCCTGGTTCCATGTTTGAAGGTGTGATCAGGCAGGCCGTTCAGCTAAGGCCTGATCACAATATAACATCATGGAGCAGTGCCGGCATGAAGGGGCGGGGGAACGAGAGATCCCCGAGAAAACCCGCCGACTAGCGGCATCGTCCGGCCTGATTCCCACATGTGAAAATCCGGGAGTGTCCCGGCCGGGGATATGGAACCCTGTTTGCCTTGGTGGGAGGCGAGTAGTCTGACCACTGAGCCACCCCGGCTCTATATCGCTATAGAATTTCGCCAAGTGTTGAAAGTGATATACGTCATCTAGTTGAAGAGACCGCGTCTACGAGTACCCGAACTATTGCGTACACTATAAGTATCTCCGAGCATAATTTGGCAAGTTCTGTGAGGATAACAACTACACACTTATCTCCTCCAAGATGTTAATACAATGTTGCCAGTCGATTTTTCACGATGTATCGATAAACATACGTGGTTCTTGCTACGTTTTGTGAGAACGTCCCACTTCCCATGGCCGATTCAGTTCACCGATGAAGCTAAATACCACAGTTGTCGAAGTAGCCATGTTCGAGTCGATTAAACCCATGTTTAAGTAACTTCTACTACACGTTGGGAAGATCAACGTTCAAAGTCTGGCAACCAAAACTTTTCGCCACCAGATAAGCGCTAGTGTCGGCAATGTACCAGATTTTTTTCAAGCGTCTACGTTAAAAAACAGGTAAATTGTAATAACTAGAAATCAAATTCAAAATAACTTAATAACCAAGTAAAAGATTTTTCACTTATTATTCACGTAGCTAACAATCTTAATTAAAAGTTACCTTTTGGAGCACTGCGCACCTAGTGGCGGAAATTTTCTCTATGCCAATCTTCCCCATAAGAAGTAACGTTTTGTTCCTGACATGAGTAGAATAAACCTTACCCATGTGCAATGCATCCCAATCGCATTTCAGGATATACTCGGTGTCAATATGTGTGAGGTGATCATTGGACTCTAGCACATCTTCTTATATCTCGCCTTAATCGTTAAACGTACGGGAGTCACCTGCAAGATGTGTTGCTGGAGTTATTGAAAAACTTTTTTTCTTAAGTCTCATAATTAAATTCGATTTCTATACGATAGCCTACCACCACACTTTACACCTGCCATCTCAAATCATCGTGACAAGTCATTCGAGGGAATGATGAATAGCCCAAATATTGGCCTCCTTGTTCTCTAGATTTATCTCCACTCGAACGTTTCTTGCGAGGCCACAGGAAGAGTCGTGGGTATCTGCGAAGCTGCTGTGGTGTCGGAGGTAGGTACGCTTGCGCGAGTTCCAACCGCGGCAGAAGAGATTCAACACGCTCCTGATTGTGTTGAAGGAGTTTGCTGAAGCGAGCTTCGTGGTGATGAGGTTTAACAGGGACGTTGTGCCAAAAGGAGGAACTCGTACGTTGGACCAAGAGGACGTGCAGAACAAAAAACTGCAAATGCATGCCAATAAATGGCACAAAAAAGCAATGGAGAAATATTATTATTCCAATTGAAATTCACATCAAGAATATTAACCATTAAAATCGAAAGATTTCAACGCTCGGTTTGATTTTGTTTTACTCGTACTGCGGTAGTTATTTAGACGTGGCTCCTTTATTTAACATTATCTACTCAGTTCCCTGTTAAACACTTTAGGAGTTCGCAATAAAAATTTCTGGACACCTTCAGATCAGGAAATATCTGTCGAAAAGTGTAACAATATAGAGGAGGAGATTCCCGATAGGCGGATACCCTATCGCTGGAGACATGCAAGATTCGCGTTACTATTTGGTACCCTGCTAGAATTCACTGCTATATTCCTACATGAGAACAATTTGTGTTTCCGTTGGCTGCTGCCAATTGTAAGGCGTCAATTACCTGCGTGTTCTCTCCACTGTAGATTGGTTGTTCAACCGTTGAGTCGTAACTACTGGCTGAAACCGTCGATAGAGCGTCCCCACACAAGTTTAGGACCAATGACAGAAGACAGACAAGCGTACAACGCCTTGTAGTTTTATCTGCAGCTACAAAGTAACGCGAGTTTTGCAGTTCCCTACATATCACTTCTTGTTGTGAAATGGGACCAATCTAGACTCCACAGTGTTCTACATACTTAAGCAGGTGTCACTTAAAACTTCGGCTGTTGCCACAGACAGAACTCACACTCCTGTTCCATCCGACCACAAGTAGTGAAGCTACCAGCTTTCTGACAGTTTATTATTGGTTGTGAGTTGTGCAGGACATGTCTGACGGGCGGTAGTACAATGGCACCCGTAATAATAAACAAATACTTACATGCCGTCTAAGTTGATGCTGAATTATAACTCGAAATGATAGGGTGTTTACAGGTTGACTGAACAGCTATGAGAGGATATTATCTGTTAGCGTCTTATTGAGGCGGTTACAGGTGCGCTGTTAATATATGACGTATGTGTGTTATTACATTTCCTAGAGCTTTCATGTGACATACGCATTCCTCCATTGCCATGTCCAAAATATATCCAATGCTTAGAAATTGTGAAAAATCGCGAAAATGTTTTCAGCCAACATATCTTCTATAAAACTCTAACTAGTTCATTCTTTCATGATTCGATGAACATGGTTTTGACTTGGCTAAGTTGTTTGCAGACCAATCGCGAACGTTCTGCCTAATAGTATCTGAATCCTCATTGGTCCAGTGAAAAGTGGTAGTATTTTCATATATGCATGCCAGCCAATAAGGAAAGAAAACTGTCGGACATTCGTACAGTACGTTGAATCCTAGCAAACAGTCAACTTTCCCCGCGACAAACCACCATCTCTATCAATGATGTAAAGAAGAGCCCCTCCTTAGACGACAACCTGACATTTCTGGTAGATTTTTCACCGTCAATCTCTACCTACTATAGTAATTTTCCTTTTGGAATAGAGATATATTTTTAATATGTCTAATATGTATATTTATCAACCATTTAATTTACAATTAATTTTAAAATTTTGTTTTTTATTTAATAACATCAGCATTTGCACACACATAGTTTTATGCTCACATAATTAATACAATATTTTTACCGCACCAGTATAAACATAACTATTTAACATTATTATTAATTTCCACTTTTTAGTAAATATCCACAAGGTATGAATCAAAGAATACATTAGTTTCTAGTGGTGCTCACTAATGCAGTCTTCGGTGACCCGAAGTAAAACTCGGGGGAAGTGAGGGAGGGCGAATGCCCTGCTGCCCTCTTACCGACGCACCTGATGACTAGTTTTTACAATTATCACGACTATATGATCTCAGTATGTGGCATAAAAGACGGTTTCACAAAAGCCGATCCAAGCTGTGACGCCTGCATAGTTCCAGAATTTCTGAAGTTCTGCATGCTGTTTGTAACATCTGCCCCATAAATTAAAGTGAGTCTGAAAGGGTTAAGGAGTTAAGCTCTCGTGGCAACGAACCCAAACAGTTGTTGGTTCAAGTGCAATCTCCCGCAAGACTCTCTAAGTGGACAGTGGTTGATGCACGCTGCATTCGAGGACGGCCTTCTGCACGTCGGTGCATCGCCATAGAGAAGGTAAGTACACAGAGGCGAAATGGCGTAGCTGTTCCTTTGATTTGGGCGTACCCATTCTCTGATTCGTTCCGCGAGCCTCTGCGGATTGTTCTCGGTTCTGAATTTGCTACTGCGTGCTAGGAAAAGGTTACCTATTGGCTGGCGCACCGACCGGGGAATAGGCTGTCAGGCGCTGACTGACGAGTGACGTAATTTTTCTGGCGTGTGTGGCCGGATTTCGCGGCATAAGATGGTGTTTCGACTATGTATACTGTGACGGTTAACACAAACATGTAACCTAACTTCAAAATCATTGCCTGCAGAGAGTGTACGTCGTCGTCCTTACCTGGTGTCGCCCGGGAGTATGGAGGGCTCGCTGGCTCGACGCAACATTCAACCCCTATACGTACGCATCAATATTTTGAAATACGTTTGGGAAAAAGAACAAAATTTTGGAGTGTAAAGAACTTACACATGTCTTATAAATAGGGCAACTGACTTTTCGCGAAAAAAAAATCCGAGTACACAGTAGACTTCAATACTATATACACACCTCGGGTGCTGTCTTACCTCCATTGCTTGCTGCTGTCGTTTCCGTATATGACCCAGCCACTCAGGATTCCGTCATTCCGACACTGAAACTTCGTGATTCGTGCGCCAACAGTTAACACTGACCAGAACATGTTTCAGCCAATCAAAAACGCTGGACGACCTCACAGTACCTTGAATATTATCTTGTCTCGAAATATTTTCCCGAAATATCACTGCCCCTACTTATAACAACTAGTGGTTTGGAACGTATGGGAATGGTTCCAGTCGATCCGTGGCACAAGAAGCAGACAATCATAAAATAATTGGGGTGTCAGCAACAATCAATAGCATTGTCGAGGGAAAGACGAGGTCCTTATTGGTGCTGGCTTCACGACTTGTACAGCACCGACCATGATGTCACTTACTCTGCAACCGGCGAGACGTGCACGAGTGTGCTCGGGACGATGTGTTAAGTGGTTCGCCTGGCAGCGGCTTCGTCTTGGGCTTGGAGAGCGCAGCTGTGGTATAGTGCTACTGCGCACCTCCCTCCCCTCCCCCCCCATCCACACCATCACCACTACGCTCTAGCCTTTCCAACATGCGCTCTACCTCGTGGAGCAGCGTGACGTCATTTGAAATGGACCTATCACAGCGCATGGAAGGATTTTGAACTTCGAGAGGATTGGAGACTGGCGATTTTCTTGTAAAAATACACATTTTCCTGAAGTCAAGAACCAGAGCTCCAGAGGATAACGAACATACCTTATATTGAGGGGGTGTTGAGGGGGGGGGGGTGAACTTTCATAAATATTTTAACTTTATGTGGGACGATAAGAGGAGAAAAAAGTTGTGTACCTGTAACGTTTTAAGGTCATTTGTTTTATATACAAGGTTTTTAAATAATATGTGATATTTTTAAATTCCTTTTTTGAAGTTTTTTTTAAAGATAATTTTTTCAAGTATGGATGGTTTTTTAATGACCTTCTGGTCGTATATAAATTGCGCACTCAGTTAAAATATAAAACAATTTCTAACATTTTTTTTGTGGTTATTCTTTACACACATACACTTAACACCTTTTTAGTTGTTGTTTCACCGCCACCTAACGGTAGTGAGTTTTGGATGCTCTGCTAAAATGGCAATAGGCAACAGCTCGAAAAAAATTAGGGTTTGTAAACGCTAAACTTGAAGGGACGTAAGGACGATGCGACTGGTGCGTGCGTCGAACTGCCATACTGTGCAGTACTTCCCTAGTACGATCCATCGCCTTACGACGTGACCAGGGAAGCTAGCTTTGTTTCCATTGACATAAGAGAGGCACTGAAAGAAATGGCAAGTGAAAATACGCTTACAAATCATGTATGTACGAGATACGATCAACAATCTGGTAGATTGGCGCAGCGAACTGCGTGCGTGTCGCCGTAGTGCTTTCCTGTCGTCACTCGCCGTAACTGACGCATGTCTCGTGGAGTGTTTCTTTCCTACGCTACCCGAGCGGCCTAAAGCCAAATCAGCCCTTGGGATATCAATAAAATCAACGGAACATAAACTTCCACAACTTAGGTTTTCGGGGGTGAAAAGTTACGTTCGGCTTTGAGCATGCGATTCACGAACGAAATGTGTGCCGTGCCACCTTAGCCGAGTGACCACGAAGATTTCCGAGTAGCAAAAATACTTTCTAAATGCGCACAGCTGCCCGCGTTATTGTTCGCGGAAATATATTAACCCACTGAGACCCAGTGGACACACATGTGTACATTACGCACGTGCGTGTAATTTTTGATCTGTTCTGAACTCTGCGAAGTTCAACGAACAATTATCTCACCTGTGGATAAATGATTTGCAAACCGTCTTACTGGTCTAGTCAATGTTTCTTAACCTGGGGTCCGCGGACCCCTGGGTGTCCGCGAGTATATGTATGTGTGTCCGCAGTCTAATCTCTGGACCATTTAACAATAATTAATAAATGCCACCAAAAGTCTCGTAATCGCTACGCTTACTTAGCACGACGAACGTGCGCCAGCGGGCGCAGGGGGTCCTTGAAAAGTGTGCTTGATTTCCTAGAGGCCCGTGGCTGAAAACGGTTAGGAAACGCTGGTATAGATCATAATTGGTTCATATAACTGTAGCCGGACATGTAGCCTGCAGCTCATTGGCTGTGACAGAGGAACAAATGCTGTGTACATAGTGCACGCATGGTAAATATCTGGTTTGTAACACCAAAAACCGTAAGTTAAAGTGAGCCTGAGAGGATTACCACAGAAAGGCCTATCTTATTACACACAATAGCAATTATAGCTATTTTTGTTTAGAGAACGCGGTCTCTTTGCAAATGCGTAGATACTGAAAATGAATCTTATAAGCCCTTATAAAATAAACCTTATTTGGCGTAAGGTAAACTAACCAAATTTTTTTAATGATTTTTGACGCTGTTGGCCTTATTCATTGCTTGTGAGAATGAACAAAATCGGGACTTGGGGGGAAAACAACGGTTTTTGGCTCTTCCGTTGTGCCTATCCCACCCCTCCCATTATCCACGGGTAATTTACATATTTTCTATTTAAAATAAATAAAAAACTTTTTGCCCCTTTAGGTTTACTGTAGTGTCAAATATTGTGGACTTGTGTCACATGAAGTTCATATATGACTGAATCACTGGACGATGTTTTGGAAGTCTTGCTTGTGAGAAGCCTGATTTGCGGTAGTTACTGTGCCCCAAACTTGGGAATGGCTAATGCTGACGTCAGCATTCGCGAGGTTCGTTGTTCAGTGGTCGTCGAAAGCACGCTCGATGTAAGTGTGCTGCACGCCTAAGTATTAGGCGATTGCGACACTTGAGCTGGTAAATAAATCCAGGACGGAAGTGGTCAAAAGCCAATACAAACACAAAAGGTAACCAACAGCGAGGTCTTGGGAGCCGATGAGGGCGAAGTGAGGCGAGTGTGGAGCAGCGCCGGAAAGAAGGGGACGGGGAAAACGGGAGATCTCCGAGAAAATCCAACGACCAACCAACACACGAGACGCGTGGAACGTTGGTCTTGTATTTCGATCACAGAGCAGATGAGTCCGCAGAGACGAAATGGCGTGCCAGTTTCTTTGACGTAGTCGTGCGTATTCTCCGACTGCCTGTGCGAAGCCTGCGGAATAGAACAACATGCTTCTGAGCATCTACCGCGTGCTACGAAAAGTTTAATACCGTCGCCATTTTCTAAAACATCCATGTAGAAAAAATGTTTCCTGGGAGAAAGCATTGAAAGAGCTATGGACATTAATTATAATTTTGTGTTTTTTTTATTTGTTTATTGTAACAGGTGTAGTAGAATTAGTGACTAACAGAAGACAATTTGAGTTATCACGAATGTTACTGCATTTTTTTTTTTAACACGTACCTACGTCACGGGAACCCGTTCTAAATGGAGGCCAATACAGAATTCGTCCTATTTTTTCTAAGTGGGCCTGCTGGCAGCAGCAAGAAAAATAGAAATAAACGTGGGCTGCCCCGTTGTATTGAGGATTGTGAAATTCAGCCCGCTGTCACATGAACTCGCGAAAACTCCGGATCTCCAGGTGTAAATAACCATCACTGTTCCTGTGCGAGTGACAACGTCGGATATAAAAGACGGAGCCACCTTTTAGGGTACGATGGTTTCAATGAAGTATGGTGTAGGTGACGACTGTTGATTTCTGAAGATGGGAGCGAAAACTGGAGCGAAAACTCCACCGAGAAAATAACTTTTTGTCGGTCAGGCGGAGAAGATAGGGAATTGCTATAAAGGAGACGGAACGCGATGAATCGGCAGCGGGAGCAGCTTTAACGGTAGCTTACTTGGCAGCAAGTAGCCCAGCCAATAGGGTACATTTCGCAGCACGCGGTAGCCAATCAGACACAAGGCTATCCGCCACCTCTCTACTAGTTTCTCCTCTCCCAATAATAAAGAGCATGGTACCCACCTATCTTTCTCCTGTAGCATTTTCTCATAATGCATGTAACAATTTTTAATTCTTTCCTGTCGAAAGGGTTTTTTACGGTGTCTGTGCCGGTTTTTCCCTTTCTCTTCTAGATGTAGTTTAACTATAAGTACATTAGGGAGGTTTCCCATGGCCAAACTTGGCCATGGGAAACCCAATCCCTCTTTGTCGCGATGCACGTCTCCTTGCATGTTCTTCCTTCCCTTGTAAGCGTAAGGGGTTAGCCCTGAGACGCAATAATCCCGTTCCTACCGCGGACTAACATATAACACTTAGTTTAAGAGTAGGTTAGAAAAAAAAACAAGCCTATGTCCCAGATCCTCGCACAACCAATTAGAAAACGAGCCCATATCAAAGAAACTGCCACGCCATTTCGTATCCATGAATTTATCTACTCTGTGGTTGTATGACAGTGGCGTAGCCAGAAATATAGTAAGGGTGGTTCGGCTGAAGAAGGAGGCGGAGGGGAGTGCGGAGACTAAAGTGGTAACAAAGGGGTGAGGTTACACCAACTTTATCAGTGCTTACGCGGACACACCTCTTAATAAACGCAAGTTCTAGGAGAGAAATTATCTCGCAATGTAATAAAATGCAGCATAGTTGGGATCAGCAAAATGTCACCTTGTAAACGACGTGCATGCACACGCGAGTATTCGAGCGTCAGCTTTGCTGTTTGTTGGCTGCACCCCCCCCNCGCCTCTCAGGCCAGGTGGCACGGGACTCGTTGCTTGTTCCCTGGCAGGCCTTCTGTAGGCTCAGAGTTCACCTGGGTGTATCCAATCAACTGTCATGCAATTGCAATAGCAATACGCACGTGTTTAAGGCTCATGTCCTAAAACGCATTCCATAGATTTTCCAGACCCCAAAAATACTTAACAGCAATTAAGTATTTAATCACAATTCAATACATATTTATGATTTTAATATTACTCTAAATGTGGAAAATCTTACAGGCAAAGGGAAGGGAGTTAGTTATAACTAGGGACAGTGATATTTCCCGGAAAATATTTCGACACATGATAACATTCAAAGTACTGTGAGGTCGTCCAGCGTTTTTGATTGGCTGAGACATGCTCTGGTAAGTGCTAACTGTTGGCGCACGAATCACGGAGTTTCAGTGTCGGAATTACGGAATCCTGAGTGGCTGGGTCATATGCGGAAACGACAGCAGCAAGCAATGGAGGTAAGACAGCAGCCGAGGTGGGTATATAGTATTGAAGTCTACTGTGTGCTTGGATTTTCTCGCGGAAAGTCAGATGCCCTACTCATAACTCCTAAATTCTAAATTCCATTCTTTATGCGCTGCCCTTGTTACGCAGCAACTAGATCGCTCTCCTCTCACCAAGGCGAACCGGGTTCGATTCCCGGCGGTATCGCTCCTTGGTTTTTTCCATGTGGGAATAAGGATGGAAGATGCCATTGGTCGGCGGGTTCTCTCGGGGTGCTTCCCTTTCTCTCCGTACTTGCATTCCGACGCTGCCTGATAGTCGCCTCGCTTCATCCTCGTCGGTTCTCAAAACATCTCCCCTCCACTCCACTCTGGCTACGCTCCTGTTTAATGTTTACTGTTACTGCTATCAATAGTGAGTCCAGCTTAATACGCCGCTGGTGCCAGAGCTGAGTCATGAATCACCTGGCGACCGTCGCCTCCCCCGCCTCCCGCAACAACACGACCTAATACGTCTTGTCTCGGCGGGTCATTAAGGCGACGCCGGTCCCAGGCCGGCGAACACGCGACCCCTCGGAGCGAGGATGTCCATAACGGGACTGCCCCATGCCCTTCCCTCCCTCCTCACACTACCAATGGCCGCCACTGGGCGCGTCTAAGAGACAGCTGCTAGCCGCCTCTGGCGCTGGGGAGCACAAACTAAAGACGACGTGGGAGCCACGGTGGCTGAGTGGGTTGAGTGCTCATCTCCCACCAAGGCCAGCCGGGCTCAATCCCCGGTCGCGTCACCCCCGGATTTCCACAAGTGGGAATCGTGCCTGACGATCCCGGTGGTCGGCGGGTTTTCTCGGGGATCTCCCGTTTCTCCCGCCCTTGCGTTCCGGCGCTGCTCCGTACTCACCTAATTTTACCCTCATCGGCTCTCAAGAGCTGTTAAGAGCTGCCCAAATCTCTCAACTCAACTAAAGACGACGAAGGTTGATTTTCGTCTGCGCATGACTTCAAAATCCAGTGACGCAGCCCAATTTTCCGGCGTCGGAAGGGCAGCAGGGG
>NQII01004346.1:132007-172406 GCA_002778355.1 Clitarchus hookeri
CCAACCTACTCCTGGAGACGGGGAGGGGAGGTGGAGGTAATTACGCCCAAGTGGCATTATGCGCACGCAAATGACACGCATGCCTCCTCTGGGAGCACTCTGCGAGCTGCTCGAGATAAACATCCTCCCATTGTGTCAGCAGGTACAGTCGCCGGCTGCTGCTGCGTTGAGTCATGGCTCGGGACTCGCACGGACACAGAGTACCTAGCAAGACAGAGGAGAAACAGTCGCTTGTACCGCCGACTCCAGCCACACGCGACGGCAAAATGGCGGTGCGGAGTGTAGAGATTTGTGCGGCTCTCAACGTCGAGGTCTTCAGAGCCGACGAATGGTGAAGCGATGTATGGAGCAGCGCCGGAATGCAAGGGGAGGGGGATGAAAGATCCCCGAGGAAACCCGCTGACCAGCGGTATCGCCCGGCACGATTTTTAACATGCAAAAATTCGGGGGCGATCCCGCTGGGAGTCGAACCCGGTCCACCTAGGTGGGAGGCGAACATTCTAACCACTACACCATCGCGGTCCCTGTGAGCAGGTAAGTTTTTCGAAAGTTGATTTTAGAATGCTCGTTCTACCGTGAACATACTTTCGTCATCCTTTAAGAGAACAATGCTACTGCTCTAGATCATGATTAGTTCATTATCATTATTGTCAAACACTAAACTACATCTCTGGTCAAAATGCCAGACCGACTACCGTGTAGGCTTAAGTACAGTACAGCAAGAATTAAAATTTACTTATCTGAAACACCTAAAAACAAATTAAAGTTGATGTGAATTATTAAATGTTGGCTACCAATGGACGCAGTGTGATGATAGAAAACTGATCATAGCAATTGGCCCGTCCACGCGGCAGAACCTCTTTCGTCTTTTGTTTGAAAGGTATGGGTTCAGAAGTGGGAAGTTAATCCTCGGATACGTGTCTGTTTCTGTAATGAAAGTACACTCGATCACAAACTGGCTGCGTGGGGCTGTAGAGATTGGCTCCTTTGTTCCTCCCTTGCTACAGCGTTCTGAGAGTGATTGTAACTGTAGGGGACGTGAATATTTGCAAAAATATCAGTATACCTGTTGGCTTTCAACATTGTATGTTTATCTCTGTTGTCTGTATGGCAAGTTGCCACGACGACACTGAACAAACGCGATTCCACTGCATCTGAATACATTTTAAAACGAAACAGTTAAAACTGCTCCAAGCCAGCGAATTTAACTTCGGATCTATTGAAGCTTCCCCACTTTAACCAGTATAATTCTACTGATGATTTTAATTGCTGGTATTCTCTTACTAAACAGTACTGATTCCTATTTAACTTACCTGGCAGTAAAACCTTAATGCTTTTGATTGATTCGCCAGTAGATAAAATTTCATTAACTTAAGATTTAGGAAAGTAATTCTACTGATTTGAATCAATGATTCCGATTTAGAGTGCACGTTTTGTAAAAAATGAATTACTAAGTCAATTGTAGAGTCAGAGGAAGCAACTGTAGAAAGAAAAATACAGAAATAAATCGCACACGTCGTGTTGCTGTGCGTACGTATGTTACGGTAATATAGGATGTTCACGTTTTACTAAGCAAATTATAAATCAACCTTTGAAAAACAAATTCCGCGCGTAATTGCAAACATTTTATCGTAAGCTCTGTCTGCAATACTCGGGGTAAAGTAGGTCGAGAGATTGGGAAAATAGTTCCACTTGTTTTACCCTTTCAGAAATACTTCTTTAATTTATGGTATTATGATTTGCAAATCAGACATTTTTGATGCAAGATTTTTTTTTTTCGGATGACATTACACATATTTTATTATGACAACCTATGAGGTGTAGGTTTTGTGTTCAGCTTTAGCAATGTGCGCCATTCATAACATACGACAGTAGCATGGTTTGCAAACCTCAGTGTACGGTAACGGCCCAACATAACCTTCGTGAACGTCGTGTAGACAGTTATGTGTAGGACCAGTGACTTTTCGTGTAAATATCGGGACACACACTAGACTTCAATAATATAAACACATCTCAGCTGTTGTTATACCTCCATTGGCTGCTGGTGCCGTGTCCGTCTTTGACCTAGCCGCTCGGGACTAAGTAACTCCGACACTGAACCTTCGTGATTCGTGCGCAAACGGTTAACACGGGCCAGAACCTTTTTTAGACAATCAAAGTAGCTGGACGACCCTACAGTGCTTTGGACTGTATCTTGTCTCGAAATCTTTTCGCGGAATATCACTGCCCCTAGTTATGTGTAATGGGTGTGAATGTGTGAAGGGTAATCTTAAGTAAACAGTGCGACACGCCCCAAGGTCATGTCTGACCTTGAGGAAGTACTGCGACGACAATGGAAAATAACATAAATCAGCGTCGCGTGACGTCTGTTCCCTCAGAATACTAAGTGGACTAATGCCATTTAATGCAGCAAATTGTTCAGAAATGGAACAGGATTATGTAGTTTTAAACACCGTCTTACAGAAATCGTAAGCAGGTGGCTGCCTACAGCGATTTTCTCTGACTTCGACACTTTCCAACGACCACATTTTTGTTTCAATGACCAAATTTATGAACGGGCAACATAATATCGACTTTCGTTTCTGTATTGAAGAAATAATCACATTGAAACATTCGATGGCTTTTTTAAAATACAATTATTATAGGCACAACTGCTGACAATAAGACACGTATGACAACTAGACAGGCCACATAACGTTGCGTTAAAAATGTAAGGTTTAAATTTGTGGAAAATAAGTTTTCCCTCAATTCTTTACGTTTGCTGTGCACACTTTAAATTGGGTGCGGTAGTGCAGTGGCTAGATTACTCGCCTTTCACCTAGGCGAACCGGGTTCGTTTCCCGGCGGGGCTATCTCCCGAATTTTTGCACGTGGGTTACGTGCCTGACCATGCCGCTGATCGGCGGGTTTTCTCGGCGTTTTCCCGTTTCCCCTTTCACTTACATCCCGGCGCTGCTCCATTCTCACCTCGCTTCGCCATCGTCGGCTCTCAAGACCTCGATGTTAAGAGCAACCCAAATCTCTCCACCCCAGTCCACGCGTTAAATGTCGGAATTAGCGTATTAGCGACACGTTTCTTTTCCTAACGATTTTCAAGTTTCAGTTAATCTACGAATGAATGAAGGAGAATAGGTCAGTTGCAAGGTTTGCTCTACATTTACAAGGAAAGATACAAACTGTGCAGAAAAGCAGATCCTAAGCAGGGTTTTCAAACGTATCATTTAACCGCGAACGTCCCATAGTCACAGAATAGGTAGTTGCACAGAGACTAAACGCCGTGGATGTTTTCTTTATGTGAGTGTACCCATTCTCTGATTGGTTGCTTGAGGCTCTGGGAACGGGCCTTGTTTCTGATTGGCTCCTGCACGTTGCGAAAGGTCCCCTGTTCGCTCGGCTGTCGGCTGGCGAGTAGGTTAGTAGGCTGTGATTGGCGAACGGCGTCCCAACACGTATCTGGCCGGTGACGTCTCTGATTGGTTGCTTGAGGCTCTGGGAACGGGCCTTGTTTCTGATTGGCTCCTGCACGTTGCGGGAGGTTCCCTGTTGGCTCGGCTGTCGGCTGGCGAGTAGGTTAGCAGGCTGTGATTGGCGAACGGCGTTCCAAAACGTAGCTTCCCAGTGACGCCATTTTGCTGGCGTGTTGGAGTTTGCCGAATAAGCAGCTCTTTCAAGTCTGTATTATTAGGTACTCTGTGATTGGTCCACTAATGCTTTGCTGTTTACGATATCGGTGATATGTATCACTCAGGTGCAACTTGTCCATGTTCGTGAAGACAATAACACAACTAAACTTGTTAACTTTTCCTGTAATAAAATATCTTCTCTAGTTGTAAACTCTCAAGACCTCGTCATTAGTAGCAGCCCAAATCTCTCAACTGTCTAGTTGTAAAAGCTGTTCACGGTTAATTAAGCATTTTGAAAATCAACTTCTGAAAAATGTCGCCGTTGCTACATGCGTATATTTCAACAAACACACTGGCTGTTATGCGCCCAGTAAAGTTGGTAACGACAGAGGGAAAGTAGATACACGTCTTAACTTTGAATTAAAATGTTATGTAAACATTTGTGAATTTCAGTATTTGTGATGTATAAAAGTGTAACAATAGCTAAATTTGTGAAATATTTACTTTGGAAATAATTTCGCAGTTTCACTTGACCGACGCAGGAGTTAACCCGTCCATTCACAGCGTCCACGGTATTGAACACGTCGCACCTAAATATTTATGGCCAGTGCTGCACACGGCAAGCCAAAAGCTGAACACAAGTACAGTACACGCCATACACTTGAATTCAGAAACCAACGTGGTGTGATCGAACGAGGTTAAGCGATCAAGCACCACGGCAATGTTAATGTTACGTGTAGTGCAAGAATGCACAGTGCGCATGCGCCGTCGCTCACACGCGCAAGGCGGTGAAACTGCGTGTCGTGCCCTCCTTCGCAAATGAGACTCCTAACCGTTGGATTTTATTACACGCGATAAGAGGCCATAGATTAAACTGCGACTTGCTATTTTTTTTCTCCTTCCCCGTTAACGAAAATTGCGCAGGCAAGCTAAAAAAAAAGCGAATTTTAATAATTTTAAACATTTTTAAATTAGAATAAAATAAAAATCATAATAACATACATGTGCGGACCTAGATAATAGTTTTTCTGTTTACATTTTCCGGTAAAAAGGTTGCATTCCCAGGACCTTTATTTGCTGAAAGACGCGAGAGCACGCAAACAACGAAAGTACAGAAAATATATCCCGACTACTAACTCTTAAGCGGAGTTTTCAAATTGGCTTAGTTAACTGCGGACTGCCTGTAGACTCCCGGGTTTGTTGTCGCACGGGGTTGCTCTCCGTTGCTTACGATGGGGGTGGGTCTAGATTGCAGGATCTGTATGGACCACATACTACAGATGAGGTAGAGCGACCGACCTCTCTGGCTGCGCACAACCAGTCCCCGTGTCCCAACATTGAACTGCTCACCCGCCAACACGATTAGCGGAAAACGGCGTGGATTGGATTTGAGGTTAGAACACTTTTTAGTAGGGCCATCTCCTTTTTTTTTTTTATTTCGAAATGATTTACACGGAGGCTGGATTTCAGTGTCCTATGGGAACACTTGCAGCCTTCCTTCGGCTATTGGCCGCCTGGCTTTGTGTGAACAATGACTAATGCACGTGTAAACCAATCAGAACTAAGTTTCTCCGATACTGACAGTCTGCGATTCGCGGACAGGCAAACAAGATGCTAAACAGTCCGAATGATCCAATCACGAAAGCGGTTCTGAAATAAATTGTCTTGAATCACTGGCTGTCCTGAAACATATTCGCGAAGAAGATGACGTGTGTATACATGCTGTAAAGAATTTGGAATGCTGTTTGATTAAGTTCCAATTGGTGAAAGTATTTCGTTCGTATAAAAGTGCTTGTCTTTTGTAATTTAAGATATAAACCAACACATTCATCAGTGTTGATTGACCATGTGACTAGTCAGTTGTGGTGCTAGGTCGATCTTGGGTACACGCACGGAAGACGCGGTGTACCTCAACGTTATTCTATCGTGCTAGGCGGGTGTTTCTCCTCTGTATCGTGAGTTCCCTTCGGTAGCGCGGACTTGTCCAGACGTCTCCTCCTCTTCGGCAGTACCCCCCTCCCCTCGTGCACCATCGACCAGGCTTACCTCGTCATCAGCGCCGAGGGCGGTGTCGAAAGCGGACTCCAGCACGACACGCAGTGATAGCAGCGGTGTCCATTGTGTTAGGTCACGTCTGTGCATAACGGCCGGTTCCCAGGCGAGGCCGGTGCTGCGCNCCCCCCCACAAGCTATGTCGCCGCGCCGTGCACAGTAGAACATCATTTCTCTACTTGTTTAGGGTTCCGCCTACCTGTGCGGTTTCTCGACGGAATCATTCAACGTGGCCTCAGTATGTTTACCTACGAAAAGACATCGTACCCCAGACGAGGAAGGAATTTTACTTTAAAGTTACCACGAATGCTGTAAATATTACCTTCGAGCCCTCCAATATTGTTAATAACGGTTTTTTTTTACTTCCGTATCTTAACACATACTTGCCGGTCACGAGTCAAACTACGCTAGGAGCTTGTATTCAAGTTTTTTTTTTACAGAGTTTTCATCAATAAAATGGTAGGGTGGCGGCTGGAAGTGGCATAGGTAGACGCAGCACTACGAGAACTCTGCACGTCAGTTCAGAGCCCTGCGCGTAGCGGCGATGGCGCTCTTGTAGCGCGTGCCAGTGTGACCCTTATAGCTAAGGGCAGTGATATTTCGCGAAAATATTTCGAGACGAGATACAATTCAAAGTACTGTGAGGTCGTCCGATTGGCAAAAACATGCTCTAGTGAGTGTTAACTGTTGGCTCACGAATCACGTAGTTTCATTGTCGGAATTACGGAATCCTGAGTGGCTGGGTCATATGCGGAAACGACAGCAGCAAGCAATGTAGGTAAGACAGCAGCCGAGGTGTGTATATAGTATTGAAGTCTACCGTGTGCTTGGAATTTTTCGTGGAAAATCAGAGGTCCTAGTACAACTAGCATTTAGTTCATACGAAACTTGGCGACTGTTCCTATTTTTACAATGGTGGGTGTTGTTGGTTCAAAAAAATGAATCTGAATTCGCACACACATAAAACAACATGTTTATATTAGGTCTTAGTGACTCCTAGGCTCATTGTAAGAACAGTCGCTAATTAGATTCCAGCAGCGGTGATTGAGGCTGTCTGGAAACGTTTTTGGCAAAGTTGAATTCTTTGTGTTATTGGTACATTAAGAAAATGTATGGCAAAGTAACTTGTTCTCTATTATTCAATTAAAAATGTCACTCTGTAATTATATTTTCAAATGACCTCGTATTGACAACGCTACATGCAGTGCAGAAGAGAACACTTTGAAGTCCATCGACGTTAGCAGGTCGTGAGCGAGTGGTTTGAACGTTACAAGCTCGTATTCCACGTAGCGGCACTTCCGGCGAATGAATCGTGAGTAAAAGACAAGAAGAAAACAGCGTGTAAAAAAGTTTAAGCCCCTATTGTCTTCCGCACCACTGCGAGTCTCGAGAATTAACTGTTCGTTAGCTCCTCCAACCATCTATACCAATATACCGCTTTCTCTCGAAGGACCTAATCGAACACCAGTTGCGTTGCAGTAGGCGACAAGCATTCTGTGGTCATCAGTTACATTCCTGAGAGAACGTACGCCATGAAAACACAACTCGTGTAAATTCAACAATGAAACCGCCAGTGATACGACCACGCATCTTGGCAACAAAAAAGATTATTGATCACTCATGAGAAGACAGAACGTTATTATCTGGCGGTACGCTGAACTTTACCGTCCCATATACATTCGAGACTGTCTCGTTTATTCATAGGCTTCTACAAACTAGAGTACGCATATTCCCTTTAAACTTGTCGCGGCGTGATTGGGCTATCCTGACGTTACTTGTTTACGATTGGTTCAAGGCCGCCAAGAGCGTACCAAATCAACTAAAGCCCAATGACAAGAGCGGTCCAGATTTACATGTGTTTTAAGTCTACACTGTTTTCAAATAATAACGCGAAGTTTGCAGTTCTGTAGTAAGTACGAATAGCTGAATGCATAGCCCATGTTTTAGGTAATTCAATACTAAATATGACGGGGACAAACGCAAACAAGAAGTTAATTATATAAATAATGAGCCTACTTTCCTCAATATGGGTGCAATTAATTTTTAAATAATATCTTAGAAGCTGAGTTGGGAGGAAGGACTTGACTTCTCTATTAAAGCAATGACTTTAGAAATGAAACTAGAAACTTGTGCAATTGTGCAACAGAAGTGAGACAAATACAACTAGACACAAGCCTTACCCGCGACTTCAACCCAGGAAACCTCGTACTATAAGCTAGCGTGCAATCGACTGCAATACGGAGGTCGGATTCGGAGCATCAATTTCGGATTTAAATAATGGAAGTTTGCATTGCCTTCTGTGGAATTTATGGTGTGCACAGTTTGGTACAAATCAGTGTAACATTTCGTGGAAATCTGTTCATTGGTGCTCAAGAAATGGTATAAAACGTCCACAATTCTCACGGCGATCTACATACATGGAGGACAAATAAAGTTATGTAGTAGCAATTTCGATGATTGTATACTGCCAATATATAGAGTTAAGTTAAAATAGATAACCTAGTTTCGTAGATATCGCCCACAAAATTAAATTAATTTATTGACGTTATTTTGAAAATAAATGCGTCCTACTTAAAAAATATATAAAAATTGATTATTATGGCCTACCACAGTACACCTTCGCCAAATTTTGTATAAATGGGTTGATTATTTCACACGCACAGACCCACAGACAGGAAAGAAGCTAACAACCAACCCCCACCCCACCCTAATGAAAGTGGAATGTTTTTGGCACTGTAGGTAACTTCTTCAAAACCCGATAGTAATACGTAGGGCTACCTGTTTATCGCGAAAAGATTTGCGCGGAGGCTAGACTTCAATCACCTATGTGCACACTTGCAGTCTTCATTTGGCTATTGGCCATTTGTCATTGTGTGAAGAGAGTGTGTTACATGAGCGAGCCAATAAGATTTACGTTTCTCCGATACTGACCGTCCGTGATTTATGAGCAGACAGATAAGACGAGTGACAATTGAAATGATCCAATCACATAAGTGGTTCTGAACTAACGTGTTTTGTAACACAACTTGTTCTAATATCTTTTGGCGAAAAAAGGTGGCCCTAGAAACACTATATCCACGAGTTACTTATTTTATTACTCAATTAAACAAAAAAATATATAATTTATTTTGAAATTTTAAATAAATATTGGGAAAAAAAATACTTTTAATGAACACGACTCATTTGTAGAAACCTGAAAAAAAATCGCGGATTCATTTTGGGACAAGCTGGAATTCGAAGCACGTGTGTTTATAAAACTACAGACATTGTTCCACTAGGTGTTCGTCACCTCCTCGAGAAGGCTGGCCCAATCGCCGCCTGCCACTGTGACAGCAGACAACCAATGTGCGGTTGATATCGGCATATTTGTACATAAGACTGTAGAGTCTAGCCTGCAGGTCATTGCACTCGCAAATTTTTTTGGTCTCTACTTATTTATATGTTCTGTGTTTATGAAATATGGTCATTATTATTTTAAAAAGGTGAAATTAGAGATAAAAATCCGAATTCCTTAGAAAAATTCAAGCTATAATGTTACACACATTGTTTCGTTATATGTAATTTTCTTCTCATTGGCTTGTATGTTGAAACTTAAATATACTGACCCTTGTCAGTGGAGACATTATTTCGCTTTATAAAACGGCAGCAAGCTAGACTGCATAGTCCTCTACATACCGGAGCAGAAGTCACTCGTCCATTGGCTGCCGCCACATACACAGATCATACCACTATTCTACACGTAATGCAGCCACCAGAATTCTGAAAGTCTATTGTTGGTTGCGAGTTCTGCAGTGCGTGTCAGACTAGCGGCGGTCAAAAGGCACACATTGTACAACATATACTTGTAAGTCGAATGCGTTTGTAACGGATTATAATGTGAAATTATAGGGTCGCTGCGTATCAAAATTCACTGCAACTGCTCCTTTCGTAACATTGACAGTTGATCTTGGTGGCCATATACTCAGCTAGAACGATAATTACATATTGTTAGGGCCAGTGATTTTTCGCGTAAAAATCAGAGCACAAAGTAGACTTCAATACTATATACACACCTCAGCTGTTGTTATACCTCCATTGGCTGCTGGTGACGTGTCCGTCGTTGACCAAGCCACTCAGGACTAAGTAACTGCGACACTGAACCTTCGTGGTTCGCGCGCAAACGGTTAACACGGGCTAGAACATTTTTTTAGCCAATCAAAGAAGCTGGACGACCCTACAGTGCTTTGGACTCTATCTTGTCTCGAAATCTTTTCGCGAAATATCACTGCCCCTACATATAGTTTAAAAAGAGGCATCTGGATCGCGGGCATTCTAACACCTGTTATGTTTAGGGTTACCCGATTTTCGGGGACAGAATTCACGACCTGTTGTATTTCACAACACTTTAGCTCAGATTCACTGTCGTAGTTGGATGGCCTTAGGTGTCTGCGAGTGAATCACGAACGTACAGTATTGAAGTTACCCAACTCTGGTTGGAAAGTCAAGTAGGAAAATCTCCTCTCACGAAGACACGCCACCAATAAGCAAAAAAACTCTTGGTACGCTCGTAGTGTGTTTAAATCTACCCTATGCGCAAATCTTATCGCGAAATTCGCGTGAACCTTTGTATAGAGACTGAAAAATTTCGCTAATTCATATTAGGACAAGCTAGGCCTAGAACACATATATATTACTTTTATGTTTGCTATTGGATGACGGTTTATCGGCCACGCCTTGTTCAACTCTGAGCCAGTAACAGGCCTACAAGGAAACGAACTCAGAATTCCGAGACGTTTCTATGAGGTAAATCTCGCTACACGCTTGGTCGGCAGCCAACGAACACAAAGCTAAGGCCGGTAAAAACACGCGACAGTGCACCTTATCGTACGGGTCCTTTAAAACGCCAATTTTTCCTATGGATTAGTATTCGTATGTGATGGCGGTACGAGTTGCAACTTGGAAGTTACGTTGGGCAATATTGGCAACGTCATTTGTTTCATGACAGCTAGAAAACCAATGCATCGATTACGTTTATGTGACTATAAATACATGATGTGTGCGTGAAGGATCAATACACAATCTCTGAGTCTACATCAGAATTACATAATGTTGTAATGGTGGTGAAGGGAAAGTATTTGCTAGCAAAACGCGCTCGAATGGAATGAAATGTTTTAAATGAAGACATATTTAAACCAGTTACATATAGGTTGGATACAATACATACAACGATTAGTAAAACATGTGATATTAATATACTGAATGAGATTCAACAGAAAATAAGGTGTACAGCAAAGTATATAAACCTGTAAAGAAGAAAAAATAACTATCTGATAAACTTTATAAATTGACTCCTAAATATCTAGCGTTTAACAGTCATTCTCCAAGCCGCGATGGGACATACTGTGTATATCGGCTTGGGAATAATTGGTTCTTATGAGATTCGGTCATTAATTTTTTACCGGGTGTTAAAATACAAATAGGTGATTATGTGACGGACACGAAACGAGGTCTGTTTCAATTATTATTTAAAAAGATAACGAATAGGTATTAGGATGCTGATTTGGGAAACTATCAACGACTTGTTAAACTGACAAACGCTCATTTTCGCAATACCGATTCGCCTTTAGGGATTATTAAAGATGTGGACCATCCAAAATTGAGTTTATTAAGAGATATCACTGGAAGTGGTTTACATAAAGAAGAGGTAGGCGATAAACTTTCACATGTGTATTGGGATAATCCTAACGAATTAGTGGACAGATTGAGATTTCTTATTGCTTCTAAACACTCGGGTAATAATCCACACGCAAACTAAATAGTATCAATTATTAGAGAATTAGCTGAAGGTAAATGTATTTATTAAAGTAACGATGACATTGAGTAAACTGGCCACAGAGTTGCATGCGCCGGCCAGAGTTAAATTTCCCAGAAGAAAGTTTGTTACATTGGGAATGAACGATCTTTTTCAAACTGATCCGTTGTCATAGTTTTACTCTCGAAACATAATAGTTTCTTTGAGTATATTTTGACTGCGATAGACGTGCATTCAAAATTTGCTTGGGGTATAACACTAAGGAATAAAACTGGACTACAAGTTAGCACTGGAATGCAGTCTGTGTTAAGGCGCCCGTCTACCTGGCGCTTGAACTGCGTTACAGAGTGTTCAAAATACACGTTTTTCAACGAAACTATTAAGCGTGCGTCCAACGTACTGATCTACGAAAAGAACACACACTTCAGACGAGAGCTGTTAAGTACTTTCAAAGTATCACGTACGTTAGAAACATCAATTCAGAGTACTCCAAAACAGCTTAAAACGGCCTTTCCAAGGCACTGTAGCTCAAAATGCACACATCAGATACATACAAAATTACTATAGGCGCCTGCATTGAACCTTCCTAAAGACTTCCCACTAATAAAATAATATGGTCACCGCTGAAAGTCCCATAGGTACACGCAGCACGACGAGAACACTGCACGCCAGTTCAGAGCCTTGCGCTTAGCGGCGATGGCGTACTTGATGCGCGTGGCAGTGTCGCCCTTATCGCTCCCGCGCTTCTCGGCCTAAACGTGGGAAAAAGTTCCAGGTAGACGGGCGCCTTAAAGGAGGAGTCCCGCAAAACTTGCATGCCGATAAAGAAACGGAATTCTTTCATATTCATTTCAAGAATTTAATGTTGCAGTATGGCATTAAACACATCATCACATATTCTGAAAATAAGGCTTCGTTAGTGAAACATTTTAGCAGCACTTTAAAGTAGTTATTATATAAATATTTAATGTCGAGTGGGAGTCGAACTTGGGTAAATAGTCTACCATAAATAATGACATTATATATATCAAGATATAACAGAATGATAAAAACAGCACTTATTAAGGTGTCACAATGGTTTTTTTTTAAATCGGTATATAACAATCTCAAGATTTGTTATGAGTGGAAACATAATTCTAAAGTTGGCGATTATGTTCGTGTGTCGAAACTAAAAGGTGTTTTCGAGAAAAAATATGAAGTTGATTGGTTTTATGAAATATCTAAGGTTATATCTGTGAAACACAATTATCCTCGAGTATATTACCTCGAGTCGTACCTTGGTGAACCGGTCAGAGGCGGATTTTTATGCTTACAAAAGTTGGTTCACCACATAAGTATTTAATTGGAAAAATTATTAAACAATGAAAAATTAGATATTTGGTTAAATAGAAGGGTTTCACTAAATATCATGATTCGTGGGTAAGTAACCGAAGCATTTGAAATCTGTGCAATAGATATACCTCCTGATTTCGGGGGAGACAATGCCGAGGCTGACCTACTCTCTGAGAGGGGGAGTCGGGTCGTGCCAATTCACGATTGTGTTGGGATCGTCTTGGATTTTGTCTTGAGATGGTGTTCTAAGGGTAGCGGTGAATGAAGGAGTTGATGTCACACCATCTGTTCGCTCCCCGCTGTTTATTTAAAGATTTTTACAATGTGTGCGTGAAGAGTTTAAAAACATTAATTTAAAGAATAATATTATGTATCAATATTTTTTGCTTGCTTCGCAAATGGGCGTGTTCTCAAATTCGTGCAATATTTCTGAAAAGAAAAATATATAACTGCAGTTACAAAGTTTGTTGGAGTATTCATTTATTGGTAAGCGCTTATTTTCCTCCTATCTTTTTTACCAACTAATTTAAGTGACAAAAAAAAATACTTCATATGTTTATAAGAGTTTAATAATTTCTTTTCGTGGACATTTTAGAATATCAAAATATTTACACACAAAACAATCTTTTTCAACACATACATAATTGATTTATTTTTCAAAACAATAACAGTATATATATAAATTTTTTTTTTTTTTACAAGTATTTTTTTACCTGAAGATGATGTTTTCTTCTTTTATCGAGCAAATGAGCAGTGGATATAGATGCTGCAGGCAGATGGGAAACATGTGTTGGAAGCAGCTGGTAGTTGTGGTTGTTGCAGGTTAGTGGCTGACTTCGTGAAGATGCGACACAATCGATACACGAAAGGTTGACCAGAACGTTCGCTCACAGCTGGCTGACACAGTCAAAACAATTTATTATTTAGAAAGTAGAACGCTTTCTGTTATACATATCAGTATTAATGTTTATTGCTTATGCACCCTACTAGCAGTAATAGAGCACAGTAAACACCAGGGTTGAAGATGTAGTACGACACAGCATAGGGTGGAGCTGAGCGGTCGTATTCTTGCTCCCGACATATTTTCTCTTTGTGTAATTACTCTCCATACACAATTACTCTTATTTATTATACTTATTCAAGCTCATACTCTGTGTTGGAAATCGGAATGCTGCCGAATCTCATAGAGGTTGGGCTTGTAATTAAAAGTGCTTGCTCAAATGTAATTATACTTTAATTAACATATGTAATTATACTTTGATTAATCTCGACAGGACTTGAACTGAGGAGGACCGCACCACCCTCTGTTGTGTTTCGGCAGCCAATGGGTAAACATATGTACTTAGTGTGTAATTGCTTATTGTTTATTACACAATTACTCATTACAGAATTACACCTAATTAAATCTAATTACTTTCGGTGGGTCTCGAACCAAGGGTTATACCACTACAATTGTAATTATGCCTTAATTACCCTCAGTGGGATTCGAAATAAGGAGTACCCGACTATACATCCAATACCACAACTCTTCCCTCTTCTCACCCCCTCACCAATCATCCAGTCTTCAAAAAATGTCGAAGTCCCTAAAATGTCGCTTGGGCGCTTTGTCCGCCGAAAGAGTGCCCACCAATTAGTCGTCAATTACAGACCAGATCCTGAGGGGCAGATGAAGACAACAGCCAACCACAAAACACCTCCCGGAAGAAGGGGGGAGAGGGAAGATAAATTACAAAGGTTAAAGGATGCTTACACTTAGGGGTTCTTCCCCTAGACACCACTTAACATGCTAATAAAATGGCACTTAGGTCTTCCTAGCATGCCAGCAAATACATGCTCCCCCTACTTATGACATTGCCTGATTTCAACAGATTTTGTTATGGAGCTTGCCGTAAAGGTAAGGCATATATGATTATTTTAATGCAGTGGCGACCTAATATTACGTAACCGGCTGTCTTTATGTAATTTACGTAATTTTACGTGGGCAGTATCCCAGGTGTAAAATTACTTTTATATGCAGAACGTTTTAAGTGCTAACATTTCATCGGGACACTGTCAACTTGAAATGGCATTGGCTGACAGCTGGTCAGTAATGAACGTTGTACAGTACAGTAAGCATGTTCGATGAAGTTCGGACCGATGGGACAGTGACAAGTCGGACTAGATTGATCAACGGAACTGGTATCCTCTGAAATGCTGTATTGAGGTAACAAACTTTTAAGTTGTCTTGCATGTCTGTAGGTAAGAGGCACACTCAGAGTATTAACTATTCGTAAACGTGAAGTACATAAATCTTCCACAAGGGTGATTCACAATGAGGAACACACAAAACTGGACACAGATCCCTCGCTGTGCGTAGTGGGGGCCAAGAGCATCCGGTATGTGCAAAGTGTGCACGCAGTAACAATGGTTTAAGGCATGATCGCAGAACTGTATTTAAGGGATGCCACTCACACGAACATTGCAGGCCTGTTTCTTTGCCATTTCACTTCCGTATACTCAGGTACTCTGTGTCTATGGCGTAGGCGTAGTAGTCAGTGTAGTTGCCACTCACACGGATGAGTCAGTTTCGATTCCCGCCGCTCCTTCAGTTTTTTTCGAAGGAAATTGGGACTGGACCAGCCTTGCGAGGACAATAGGGCAGCTGCTTGAATGTCTCGGTCGATGACCCCGAGTACTTGTGGTTAGTAGAAGGGGAGGGGGGATGGTGGTCGCCTCTTTAATTTTAAGCAAACAGGGGCGTTGCACTTATTTCCTCGACCAGGGGGCGTTTGTCCACTTGTTCAGTTTGAAATAAGTATAACTTATGGTAAACTTCTTGCTTCATTATTTATTTGGCATAATTATTTTAATGTTCTTTATTTTTAACTGTTTTTTTTTTGTGAGATGTTTGAGTATTTGATTAAGAATATTCAGGTTTTAGGACACTTTAAAAATGTACGTGGCTTTAGCAGGAAAAATTAAAATACTTTGTTCTTTTAAATATTTATAACTCAGTATTGTTAAAAACATTAGCATACATGAAAATAAGTGTTACATTATTGCGTAACTTTACGCCCAAACGTACAACACACGGATATAAATATATATATATATAATCAAAATGAACGCGAGTGTGGTTAGTAGTACATACGTCTTGAGTCTCACCCTTTCTCTTTAAACTAGACATCAATGCCTATGTTCTCGGTCGAGGGCGCTGTCTGATTAGACCGGTCGCCTAATGGAACGTAGTTGCGTAGTAGACGTAGCTAGGAGTAGCGAAATTTCGTGAAAATATTTCAAGACAAGTTATATTTCAACATACTGTAGGGTCGCTCACCTATCTTGATTTGCTGCATCACTTTTTGATACGTGGTAACTGTCCGCATACAAATCACGTAGGAGCCGCGCCGATGTTGCCGAATTCTGAAGGGGGCCCCCCGTCAAATACGAAAACGCCTTCTCGAGCAGACTGCGACCAATGGCAATGTACAAACTCTGTTGGGTTGTTATTCCATTAAAGTCTACCGTGCACTCATATTTATTCCTCGCAATATCACTAGCGTGGTTCCTGTGCGAGTCGCACATACCGACCTCTAGGCTCTGTACGTAGCTTCCTGCACGGGGTCTGGTATTGAAGCCTGCACGTTTACTGTGAGTGCATTCAAAGTGGTAAGATTTAACTTACGTCTTCTTCAGCCAGACAACGCGCTTCGGCAAGTGGTCTCTTGTAACGCTACAGTAGTTTCTGAATCGTGTACCTGGTAGATCATGTTAGAACTAAATCTCTTTTGAGTGGCTATTTTCATTTTACGTATTATCTGCACCTAAGGGGCCGCAGTGTTTGTAGTGGGCAGACTACTCACACCCCACCTAGGCGAACCGGGTTCGAAACCCGGCTGGGTCGATCCCAGAATTTCGCACGTGGGAATCTTGCCGGACGATGTCGCTGGTCGGTGTGTTTTCTCAGGGATCTCCCGTTTCCCCGACCCTTCCATTCCGGCACTGTTTCATACTCGCTTCGCTTCACTCTCATTGTCTCGGAAGACCACGATGGTAAGAGCCACCCGAATCCCTTCACTCAATCATTCACTTTGTTGCTGCCAAGACGTCACGCACATTGGAAAAACAATTTCAGAGCCCTCCAAAATAGCTAAAAACGTATTTTTCAAAGCGCTGTATCTCATTATACACGCGTTAGATAGGCACATACAAAACTGCTCTAATGACCCTTCATTGAACCTTCCTCCAGTCTCTCTACCAATGGAATAGAAGAGGCACCGCTGAAGGTCCCGCAAGTACACGCAGAGCGACGAGAACACTGCACGCCAGTTCAGAGCCTTGCGCATAGCGGCGATGGCGCACTTGATGCGCGTGGCAATGTCGTCCTTACCGTTCCGGCGCTTCCCTGCCTCGAACGCGGAGAACAGCTCCAGGTAGGCGGGACGCACATTCTCACGCAGCATGCGCGTCATTGAGGGCTCGTCACGAAGTGCTAAGCAGTTCACGCCAACTCAACACGAACACACGTGCGCACTGAAGCGCGGTATGCACGATCCAGACACAGTTGTCGTGACAAACGCACGTTGTCAGTTCGATTATCTTGCATATGTGGACAATTTTAGTCCACTATGTGATATCCACAGGAGAAGAAAGTCGCTAAGGCGTAGAGCGGAGTGGAGTGGGGAGATCTTGGCTGTTATTAACATCGAGGTCTCCCGAGACGATTGGGG
This sequence comes from Clitarchus hookeri, assembly GCA_002778355.1. Taxonomy (NCBI): domain Eukaryota; kingdom Metazoa; phylum Arthropoda; class Insecta; order Phasmatodea; family Phasmatidae; genus Clitarchus; species Clitarchus hookeri. The sequence continues at coordinate 149,515 of NQII01004346.1, forward strand.
TGAAGCGAGGTGAGTATGAAGCAGCGCCGGAATGTGAGGGTGGGGGAAACGGGAGATCCCCGAGAAAACCTGCCGACCAGCGACATCGTTCGGCACGATTNGCTGGGAATCGAACCCCGCTGGGAATCGAACCCGGTTCGCCTTTGTGGGAGGCGAGTGGTCTAACCGCTTCACCACCGCGGGACCCAGCACATCATACGCATACTTAATAGTTACGTGTGGAAACGAGTATTTCAAACACACTGCAATGCAGATGAAGCGTCAGGTAAGTGGTTGATCACACATCCCCTCCCCCCAGGTCCCTCCTCTTCAAGTTTCTCTTGTGCAGGTCCCGAACTAACTGTTTTTATTATTGTTTACGTTGAAATTTATTATTTATTATTGTTTACGGAGTGAGTATATCTTTCCGAAATAAGAGTTAAGAGATTACCCAAGAAGTCGAAGACTCCCACAAGAGATCTGTCGTCTGTCCCAGCTTAGTCGATAACGCATATCGACTAAGCCGGGACAGACGACGAAAATGATGAAATCAAAAATTTCTGCCGGTTCACAGAAGGAAGGGTTTCAAATCAGAGCGTTCTGTTTGAAGTTGAATACGTAAAAGGAAATTGATTGCATTGATAAAGTGTGTGAATCTTATCAGAGTGGCGTGGTAACCATTTTCGAATAAGAGATCAACAATCCTGGTTCCTGCTCCAATGGCTTGGAATTTACGAAATTTTGGGAAATTTTTAATAAGCTTCAAGAATTCTGGAACTGGTTTCCTTGTCATTATTTCCAATGATAATTAAACAGTTTTCGGATGCTACTCCGGATTTGGACTAAATTTAATTTGCATTTAAATAGTTTAGTGATCGCGGTGTAGCTCGGGAAAAGCAAATCTGCAAATACCCTCAGACCCTGAAGACAAACATCGCACAAACACAGTTTCATTGATTCTCTAGTTGTTATCATGATCTCACAACGAATCTTCACGTCGTCAATAGATATCACCGGGAAAACGCAATACGGTGTTTTTGAATAATCACGTAAATGGGTGCACTGGATTGCATTTTATTTCCCGCATAGCGCGCGAATTCCGTTTGCCTTTGTGGCAGGCAACTTACTCCGCGTTTAGCTGCAGACGCCTTGCGTTGTTTTGCCTAGCTTCGACTTAAATTTAAAAATACTAGATGACATTTGTGATTTGAATTTCGACACAATATTGAACAACGCCTTGCATAGGCTATTCGCTTCTAGCTTTTGTCTTGGATATGTTTTAAATGTGTCCAGACGTCAGTATGTTAATACTTTCCGTAGCGGTGTCTACAATCTAAGTCGCGGCACGGGAAGTCGCTCCAATGACCTTCGACGTACACAACACAAAACCGCGTCGAATGAGGGAATTCCCTTACGCATGAGAGACACCATTCGTTGTTATTACGACGAAACGGATTGTTGGTTCCTCTGATGTGGGAGTACCCATTCACTGATCGTGCGAGGCTCTTGGAACGGACCTGGCGTCTGATTGGGCAATGTACGCTGCGAAAGGCTCCCTATTGGCCGGGGTGCCAGCTGGCAAGTGGGTTACCAGATGCTGATTGGCGAATGGGTGCGTGTGTGTGCGACTCAAGTTCTCGGTGACTGAGCGTTAACCCGAACAAAGAAAAAAAATTGTGCGTTGCAACACTGCGATTGAAAGAGTTCACGATCTTCGTAAATTCGGTTTATATTTCTATCGTGTTCGTCTTCGTATTTCTCTCCAGTTTAACGTTGTTCTTTTTAAGAGTTCGCTTTCTGATTTCATCATTTTCTGCGGCAGAATTATGTTGACGTGCTGAACACGTGAAATCATGAAAATAAACACCGCGTGCTTTGTTGTTTGGTTATATAAATAAATCACAGGAGTTCTTGCGGCAGACACCAGAACCCCTCATTGAAATTTCCCACCTCTGTCATCCGCTCCTGTAGCACCAAAATGCCAATGCAACTCCGTACCTGGTGCGTAAGTTCCTACGGATTTTGGAGAACGCACATCAAGAAATTAAAAGCAACGTCTTAAAAAAAATATAGCTACAGAATTACCGATGTGTGACAATGTGATGAACGTTGTTCTCAGTTGTCTGCGAGTCGTACTCTGGTTTCCTCTTACTCGCACCTTTCAAGAAGCCTGATAGACGTTTGCAACGTGACGAATGTGTTTCTGCAGTTAGGGCGTGTGTTTATTTTTTCCGCTATTCGCTTGAAGATCGTAATCTCGCCGGGATGAATAATTGATGAGGCGGAAGGAGCTTCGGCCAGTGCTCGCCGCCGGGAGGGGAGCGTCCGATGACAACCGAAGATTGCCGGAGATAGCCGACCTCCTTGTAGAGTTGTCACCTCGGTGTCTGCTTTAACGCCGTGCCCGGATGCAAATCGTCAATACGGGCCATGCGGAAGTTCGGTTAAAGTGGATTTACACTGTAGACGGAAAAAAAATACGATAAAGTCCTAATGCGAGCTGCGCAGTGGTCACCCCTCGTGTTCCAGCACTGGAATACTTTTCTGCCAACAAAACTATCAAAAATATAATTTCTACGATTTCAGCCCAGAACACTGTTTAAGAAAGCACTTTGAGATGTTTGTATAAGTTTACTTATACCCTGGTTTATATACCTAAAATAATTTTTAAGTCACTCAGTTTATTTCATTCAAGTAGTGTGCTTATGGGGCTACGGGAACACAGGATTCAGAATTTTAGAGTCGGAGCTGTCCGCCATCTTGGATGACGTCACAGGCGCGGCCGACGGCCTTTCTCATCTCCCGTCTCGCCGCTGCCAACCAACGGCCGGCAATTCCAGCGACCCGTAACCATAAAAACTATTTAACTAAAAAAAAATTATTTTATAAAAAAACACATTTAATAAAATTTCTTAAATACATCGGCTCGCCACTTTGAATTTATATTTATTTCCCTAGAAAAATGTTTGTTAGCATAGAAACCTCCACTCGCTCGACCACCACGACACATGCTAGAATGCCGATCGCCGGTGTGTATATTTATTTACGAATTTAAGGAGGTAATTTACCATATGCGAGGAGGTATATAAAAATAATTTAAAAGAACATAGAATTCTTTCAATCGAAATAATTTTTAGCCAAATCAAACGTACAGTAGGCAAGAACCCCCACCCCCTTGCAATCACACTTTTAGCTGTTAATAGATATGCCAATGAAAATAGATTTATATGTATTTTTTAGTATAATCNCCCCTTGCAATCACACTTTTAGCTGTTAATAGATATGCCAATGAAAATAGATTTATATGTATTTTTTAGTATAATGCGATTGTGCAATCCAGGTAGAACCTCGTAAAAAAATATGCGAATGTTAATTCTTTCTTGTTTTATATGAACAAATATTTACTGAAAAAAAATAAGGTATTCAGCTCTGCGTTTTATTAAAATTAAACCCGCGGGAAGGCTTTCAAGACAGATGCAGCTGTAATAACCGGTGAAGAGTGCAGGCGACAACATGGCGCAACTGCAGGGGAAGAAAGGGGTCTAGTGTTGACGACCTCCGAGCCAAGTGCACGTGAACTGACCTTGACCGCAAATCAGCTGCTGTGAGGCCTTGGACTCCGTACATCACTTGCGTATTAATGGATGGGTTTGTGTGTTGGTGGGCGAGTTTGTGTATGTGTTGGTGGGTGAGTGTGTGTGTATGTATGTGTGTGTATTGGTGGTCGAGTGTGTGTATGTATGTGTGTATTGGTGGGCGAGTGTGTGTGTATGGATGGGTGTGTATGTTGGTGGATGAGTGTGTGTGTATGGATGGGTGTGTGTGTTGGTGGGCGAGTGTGTGTATGTATGTGTGTGTATTGGTGGGCAAGTGTGTGTGTGTGGATGGGTGTGTGTATGGATGAGTGTTTATGGATGTGCGTGTTGGTGGGTGTGTGGGTTGGTGGGTGAGTATGGGTTGGTGGGTGAGTGTATGGATGGGTGTGTGTGGATGTGTGTGTTGGTGGGTGAGTGTGTATGGATGAGTGTGTATAGATGGGTGTGTATGAATGGGTGTGTGTGTTGGTAGGTGAGTGTGTGTGTATGGATGGGTGTGTGTGTTGGTGGGCGAGTGTGTGTGTATGAATGGGTGTTCAAGATGAACCCATGTGTAATTTTTTTGTATTATCCTTACAGCATTATATTTTATAAGTTTTTCTCTGCAAAATTGTGTTTTGAATTTGCAATTGTAAAGCTGTTCTTTTGTCAAGTACATTTATACATACTTGATAATGACTGTTCTGTTAGGTTAGTAACGTTCGTGGATTTTTACTGTTTTTTTATTGATGTAGCGAAAATTTCATTTAGTACCTATAATTATTTCTTATTATCTGAACAAAATATTTCTTGTATTCTCTTGTTAAGTGGTAGAAAAGGCCAAGTGGCTTTAGCTTTGCCACGTAAATAAAGATTATACTATTATTGTTATTACAATTTATAAGTTATGATATATTTCATTTATAAATAATACCAATACACACAGGGAGAAAATAGGCGTATTGGCAATAGCTGGCAAGAAATAGTTCTTATGCCAATTAATACGACACGGAAGGCGCACGAATGCGGTGCGTTGTCCCTTTGTTGTAATTTTCTAGACACAGTTAAGATTTCATCGCATGAGCCGGCGGAGGGATAGCCTGGAAGTAGAACTTGAGCAGCGCTTCAGGATAGTTGGAAGTAACGGTGAATGGACCAGAGCGCAAGTAAGTCCGGTGTTGCACTGAGGCGCTCGTAACGAGATGCGCATGACTCTTCAAGAAAGTAGCGACGGCGTCGCTCAAGTGGCTATAAGTAAACAACCCGTTTGTTTATAAACTACTTAGCTTCCGCGCCGAGTGGCNTCAAGTGGCTATAAGTAAACAACCCGTTTGTTTATAAACTACTTAGCTTCCGCGCCGAGTGGCCGGCTTGCCTTCGCACGCGCGGAATCTCCTCGTATTTCCTCTTTATATCCGCAGCTCACAGGCGCGATGTTAAAAGTTGTTCATGCTATAGTTAGCACTTCTGTTGCCCTAGCTGCTTTCTTACCATCAACCGTTTCGTATCCTTCAACCAATTTTTAAAAATAAATATTATTACGTAAGTAATAAACAAAGTGTTCATACAGTATGATTCTAAAATCATGGGACAAACCTTGAGGGGTGGTAGAGCTCACTAAAACAAACAATTATTGTATAGGAATATATGGGCGGGAGTGAAGCGTTGAGGCACAAACACAAAAATAACACATACAATGCAACACATTGTTTATTTATAACGTCGCCGCTAAATGCCTTTTTATAGCATTGTTCATAATAATTGCTCAAAATTGCTACCACCGACAGTAATGCAAGCTTGGCAGCGTCGGTGGAGTGATTGGCGAACAGATTCAAATACGCCGGGTATTTCACGCACGCCACCATTGTCAGCCAATCACGCCATATGTAGAGGTCGCCAAGCATGCGTGACTGTTGGTGGATGCATTTCCAGCAACTGTTTTAACATTTTCTGTACGGAATCACTCGTTAAGTATGCTGCTAATAAACATTTTAAGTTTTCGTTAAAATGTTATGTTTTTGTGTTTGTGCCTCAACGCGTCACTTCCGCCCATATATATTCNAACATTTTAAGTTTTCGTTAAAATGTTATGTTTTTGTGTTTGTGCCTCAACGCGTCACTTCCGCCCATATATATTCGTATACAATAATTGTTGGTTTTAGTGAGCTTTACCACCCATCAATGTTTGTCCCATGATTTTAGAATCATCCTGTATGTGTTTCACTGGACTCAAAAGTTAACGTCCAAGGCCACAATATACGGAGTGCTTCAGAAGTGATGGTCAAAAATGTAGTGATGAGACGAACAAGTGAAGAGAAGCAAAAACAAATCCAGAAAACATCGGTCCGAAAATTTACCGTTAACGTGATAATATTCGTTGCTGGTTGGAGCTCGCTGAATACGAAGTTCGAACGCCAACGAAAACAGTGAGACTCTCATTTAATGTATCAATCACGATACAGTAAAAATCGTAATTGTGGCTTCAGCACCGCATAAATGTGATTGGACCTCCAGACAAAAGCAACGGTTTGGGTTGAACAACAGACACATCTGTGGATACACGAGGTACCGTGTGAACATATTAACTGAAGACGTTTACAGTAGGTGCTCAAAATGTTGACCATGCACTAGAATGCATCTGTCCAGTTGTCTCCGCATGGACCAGCGAATGTGCTCAAGCAATCCAAGGTCATTCTTAATTTTCTGAAAAGCCTGTACAATCTGATACCGCAATTCTTCAGGCGTGGCAACGCCTGCCGTATTGTAAACTAGGCTTTTTGCATCACTCCATACACAAAAATCAAACGGAATTAAATCCGGTGATATAGGAGGCCCAATCAGCACACAGATGTCATTATATTGTAAACAGTTAATTTCCCGGACCCATTTTTACTGGACCTATTTTGCTTCTCTTCGTTTGTACGTCTCATCCCTACTTTTTNACAGTTAATTTCCCGGACCCATTTTTACTGGACCTATTTTGCTTCTCTTCGTTTGTACGTCTCATCCCTACTTTTTGACCATAACTTCTGAAACCTCCTGTATACTTATTGACTACGATTCCAAATGAGAGGGCTTCAAAATTGCTCACTTTACCGTGAATAGCCTTTACCACAGATTACTAAACAATACAGAGGTGGAACGACCGCTTGTATCGCGAACTCCAGCCACATATAACAGAAAAATGTAACGACGTTCGCCAATCAGCGCTTGGTTACGTATAGTCTCTTCGCAGTTTATTGACAATTTTTTAATCGAACCTCTGAAAAATCACTCCGTGTAAGNAATCAGCGCTTGGTTACGTATAGTCTCTTCGCAGTTTATTGACAATTTTTTAATCGAACCTCTGAAAAATCACTCCGTGTAAGACTTGTTTCGTTGTATCGTAAATATGTCCTGTTTCACAAGCGTTGTATACTTGGGTTCGTAAATATTCCTTCTTTGTACTCCAATTTAGGTTTTTTATCTATGTTTCATTTGTAAATTATAATGTTTTTAATTCACAATTAATATGAATAAAAACGGTGAGAAAATAGGTGTGTTGGTAATGCCAAGTAAGAAATAGTTGTCGTGTAAAATATTATTGCACTGACTACGCATTCAAGCGGTGCGTTGTTAATTTCGTGTAANAGTAAGAAATAGTTGTCGTGTAAAATATTATTGCACTGACTACGCATTCAAGCGGTGCGTTGTTAATTTCGTGTAAGATTCCAGACGTGGTTGAGCTTTGTTTGCACGAGGCGGAGGAATATCCTGGAAGTAGAACTCGAGCAGGGTTCCAGGAAAGTCGGAAGTAACCGTGAATCGACCATACTTGCCAGACGGCAGCCCAGACAATAGGAATACCCTTTCAGCGTATGCAGTGGTCAATCAGACACGAGGGTGGTTCCCGGTAACTCGCGCAGCCAATCAGAGATTGGTTGCGCCCGCATTTAAGGAAGCGCCATGCCATTTCATCCCTGCGTACTCTTCTACTCTGCGACTTCACAGTTCGCTGAACACTACAGGTCAAGTGGAATACCTAGTAACGTGAAGTGGAGTAGAGAGAGTTCTGGCGGCTATTAACATCGATGTCTTGAGAGCCGATGAGGGTGAAGTGAGGTGAGTGTGGAGCGGCACCGGAATGTTGAGGCAGCGAAACGGCAGATTCCTGAGGAAACCCGGTGAACAGCGGCATTTCCCGGCACGATCCCCACGTGCGAAAACCTGGGAACGGCCCCGCCGGGAATGGAAACCGGTTCGCCCACGTGAGAGGCGATCAGGCTAATCACTACACCACAACGGCCCGGAGTCCCTAGTAAACACGGTCACATCCGGCCATGGGGAGGAAGTGTGGAGAGGGTTAAGCGGTCACTACAGAGTTCTATGCAGCAATATGCTCGAAATAAATACAGTATTGTCGCTATTTTACTGTTTTACAGAAGAATAACCACCTACACAGAGAGCTTCTCACAGCGATATTTGCTGACTGTAACACTTTTCAACGACCACATTTATGCTTCAATTGCCAAGATTATGAATTTGCAACAAAATATCGATTTTAATTTCTTTCCTGAAATAGATTTACAATGAAGTATCCCATTGTTTTGTTTTTTTTTAAATATATCCTACTGCTTACAATAAAGCTCCATAAATACAACCAAGTTAAATTCATTTCAGTTGGAGTCAAAAATATTTTTTTCGGCGCTGAGCCTCTTTCTAGACCAAAACATTTTTTCTCAGATTTTGAGACTCTTTTATGTATTAGTTACATGATATTGATAATAATTTAATGAAATATTTATATTGAAAAGTAACATTTATCATGTTTCATTGGCGTAAATGTGTGAGAATTTTGAACTTAACATATTAACACGTACAAATTAAAAAATTTTCTTTTTCCTGGAGTTTTGTTTCAATTAAGTGTTTATTGATTCAAATAAATGTCATGTAAACGTTTTTTGAAATAAAATGCTCGTTTTACTTGACATTGTAATTTTAAATTATTATCTCCAAAGTTAAAATTGAAATANTTAAATTATTATCTCCAAAGTTAAAATTGAAATACCGGGGAACCGTACAAGAAATTTGCAATTTATATTCTTCATGACGTCCTGATAAGAGGAGCAATTATTTTGAGCGTTTTAACTTACGTGTTTCTTGATATTTGTAAGGAAAAGAAAATAAACATTTAAAACTCCTATACCTCGTTTTATTATTTTGTGAAAAGTAACGTCCCTCTCTTGTCAATACATTTATCAGGCTATTGTTTCATATCGTCATGCAAAAGAATGACAAATTAAACCCAATTTCCACGAGAAGATTTCTCGACCAGTTGAATATAATAACACTCTAGATTCATTTTCATGATTGGATGGTTTCCTTGTTAAACGTGTTAGCGCGAATCACAGACGTAACATTTAAAGTGTCGAAGCTCTGATTGGTCAGTCAGGTAGGAAAATGTCTTCTCACAAAGACACACCGCCAATAAGCAAAAGAAAATTGCTCGAATGTTCGTAGGGTATTGAAAACTTAGCATGTGCGGAAATCTTTTGCGAAATTCGGGTGTCTTTACGGGTGCAATATCTTAAAAAAATATAGAAAATAAATATAACTACTTGAACGGCCTTAACAGCGAAGTCTTGAACGTCTGTGTGGGTGAAACGAGGTAATGATGCAGAAACGGTGGAATGCAAGGGCGGGAAAAAGAGGATTACCCCTAGAAAACCCCACCGCCCAATGGTAACGTTCACAACGTTTTCCACGTGCGAAAATTCGGATGAATCCAGCAGAGAATCAGTTCTGTTAAGCTGACTATTTTATCGTCAGGAATTGTTGGTTGTGGACGTTCCAGCCTCTAGTTTACTTCCAGAATGCTACACGTATTATTATTTCATTGGAATTACCTAAATAGTTGGAGGTTTTTTTCAGTGTTTAAAGTTGCCTATTAGATTCATCCTATTACCTACTCCAACATTTCGAATATTTGATTTTACCTGCAAAGTTGTGAAATTACGAAACTAGTTTATTTTTCCCGCTTTCTGGTTTTCTGTCAACTCGTCTTGATTATCAAATCTGAAAAAATTATGGATTAATTTGTATTACAGTATGGCAATGCAATTCCGTGCGAGCTCCTCTGGTAACTTCAAACCTCAAAACAGAGTATAAAGAGTATTTATTTTAATACTAGCCGTGCTTACGGCTTCGCCAGCGGGAAATTTAACTTTTGGTATTTAGCCGCCTGAAACTACAGGAATTTCAGACGCCCCTCACTCCCTCCCTCCCAATTTTCGTTCCACGCATGGCTGAATATGCTAGGAATTTTATTTGTGCCATACTGGAAATATTTAAATAATTCTCTTGGCTACGGCCGTCCACGGAATTTGAGTTTGTTATCGAATTATTTTGTGCAGATAGAAAGTAAACATAGCTTTTTGCTCGCGGCAAACCTATCCTCCCTCCCCAACCGTTCCCCCTGGGGAATTTAGATAATCTACCTGGAGTACTGTATTCACTTCAGGCAGGCGGTTTTACTAAGCAAAAAACACTACAGGCCATCGCCAGGTTCAAGTGAACGGAGATGTTTGGACGGTTCTTAACAACGAGGTCTTGAGAGCGTATGAGGGTGATTGAGGTGAGTATGGAGCAGCGTCGGAATTAAAGAGCGGGAGAAAAGGGGGATCGCAGATAAAAACCCGCCGAACAACGGCTTCGTCCGGAGTGACCCCGCCGGGAATCGAAACCCGGTTAAACTGTGTGGGAGGCGTGTGGTCTGACCACTGCACCACCGGACTATTCCGTGTCTGTGTACTTAGTTACTGTGTGGCGGGGGCAGCGGTGGCGTAGTGTCCAGGGCGATCCGGGTTCGATTCCCCGACGGGTTCACTCCCGGACTTTCGCATGTGGGAATCGTGCTGAACGATGCCGCTTGCCGGCGGGTTTTCTCGGGGTACTCCCGCTTCCCCCGCCCTTGCATTCCAGCGCCGCTCCATTCTAGGATCTCATTTCTGTCATGTCCGGGGATGACGGTCACCTACGGGTCCCAGCTGGAAAGACCGTCACTCGGAGGGCGTTGCTTTGCCCTGGGTGCACTCCCCACGCGCCATTTATTTACTATACTGTGTGGCTTCGGCGCGCTGGTGAGGGACTTGACCCGTTGATGCGCTCGCCGCCCGAGACGCAAGGCCGCAAACTGCTCCGTGTTAGTTCTGCATTCCAGTCTTCTTGATGGAGGGGGGGGGCGTCTTTATGCGACTCGACTCCGCGAACTACCGCCTCGGTCGCCGCTCCACCAAACACCCACTGCTATACTCCATTCAGGTTTACTTCAGACTTTCCTGAAGCCCTGCTAAACTTCTGCTTGCTTTCGGGATATTCCTCCTCCTCGTGCAACCGAAACGTAGCCAAGTTAAGGCCCCCGCCTACCTACCGCTTCTTGTCCGCGTCGCGTTCGAGACCAAGAAACGCGGGTGCGATAAGGGCGACACTACCAAGCGCACCAAGTGCCCCGTCGTCGCTAAGCGCAAGGTTCTCATCGCACTGCGTGTGCCTACGGGACTTTAAGCGGTGACCCCATTATTTTATTAGTGGAAAGTCCGTAGCAAGGTTCAATGCGTGGACCTTGAGTAGTTTTGTGTGGATCTGACGGGTAACTTCTGGCAACATCGCTTTAAATAAGCCGTTTTCAGTAANTCGTCGCTAAGCGCAAGGTTCTCATCGCACTGCGTGTGCCTACGGGACTTTAAGCGGTGACCCCATTATTTTATTACTGGAAAGTCCGTAGCAAGGTTCAATGCGTGGACCTTGAGTAGTTTTGTGTGGATCTGACGGGTAACTTCTGGCAACATCGCTTTAAATAAGCCGTTTTCAGTCATTTTGGAGTGTGCTCTGAAATGGTGTTTCTAATGCACGTCACGTCTTGACAGCACTCAGCACTCCTCATCTGAAGTGAGTGTTCTTTCGTATATTAGCACATTCGACAATCGTTTAATAGTTTCATAGGAAAACGTGCATTTAAAAAAAACACTGCGACGTATTTCAAGCGCCGGGTAGGCGGGCGAATTAAGGTTATTTCTGTTACATGTTCGAAACAAAACGCGATTTCTTATGGGAGAGTTTGGTATAGGGAAAACTTCCGCCGCTAGGTGCGCAATGTTTCGGGAGGTTATTTTTAATTAAAATTTTAATCTATGTGAATTATAAAATATAACGATTTTATTTGGTTACGAAATTATTTTATATTTGATTTATGATTATTGCAATTCTTTCTTTAACGTAGAAAACAGAGAAAATCTGGTACATTGACGACACTAGTGCTTACCTAGTGGCGCAAATGTTCCCTTTTGCCAAACTTTTAACATTGATCTTACCAACCTGTAGCAAAAGTAATCTTAACCAAATATTGAACATTACATCGAAGGGACGACTCACCGCTTTCGTGGGTACTCAGTTTAATAATAAGTTGTATGAGAACTATTTCCATCTCACTATTTCTAACACACCTACAGTCTCTCGGTTTTTATTCATACGAATTATAAATGAAAATATTATAATTATACGTTACAGTTCAATTTAACCAAAAAATAAGACACTTGCGTGTGAACACAATTACCGTACGCTTGTGATACATAACATTTTCCGGAGATAACCTGGGGTGATTTAAAAAAACGTTTGGACAGCTAACAGACTTTAGAAATGACACGACAGCTCATTATAGGGACAGGTGTATTTCGCGAAAATATGAATGGCCATGCTAGACTTCAATATCCGACGTCCACAACCACAACTTCCCTTGGTTATTGGCCGCGTATCTACGTGAGAAGACATGTGTTTATTTGACCGGGTCAATTGTAATAAAGTACTCCGATACTGAACGTCCATGATTCGCGGACAGAAACTTGATGCCCGCGACATTTAAAATCACCCAACCACGAACGTGCATATCAACAAATGTGTTTTGGAGTGCAACTGGTCTTCAGATCTTTTCGCGAGAAACACCTGTTCCTACAGCTCTTTGATGGTAACATCGAAGCAAATGCTGGATCCGCTTTAGTGCAGCACGTGTGTAGTGATAGGTTTGTTTGTACGGCGAGCGAGCACCACTGTTACCAACCTGAACACCATCTCCGTGAGGGTAATGTTTGTTTGAGCCAACAAAACATCTGTTAGTATACTGCCAAACAAAATTGTGCAGTTGAGCCAAACAAATATTTTGTTTTCATGTCAGATTTCGTTTACCCAACTAGACGGTTTGATCAGCTCAGTGAGTTTCGGTGCAGTTCAGATTTTGTGTAGTCACCAAAGTATTTTGTTAGAGCAACTGCTTGTTTGTTTGGCCCGTACACAAACAAGTATTTTCTTGCATCACACGTGCCTTTCTCTCAGTGGAAGTCTGCTAAATATCGTCGATACCCGTAAATTCGGCTACAAATAACGAACTTCATCTTCACTTCAAATCTTAAAAACGGGCACATTACTTATCATAATAAATTAATAATTAAAGCCCCTAGTATTTCGCGGATTGAGTTGGCAGTAAGTTAGGCTGAATAATCATCTATACACTCAAGACATTATCGTTTGCTTATTGTTTGCTGTGATCAAGTGAGGACTTTGTACAGGCCTGTAGAACACTCACGCTCACTAATGCTTCCTGCTTACAACTGGCTGCCAGTTAAACGGTGCTTATCTAAAGAACTGTCGTACAATCACAACTGCAGGAGAAAAGAATAAGTGCTTGGAGTCTACCTCGTCTCCGATGAAATTCGCGAAATACTCGTGGTTCTATCATATTAATAATGCAAACACTTGACACTTTTAAATAGCGGCGACGAACTGTTAAGTACACACATCAGAGAAGACATTCTGCTCTGGTTGAAAACAATGCGAACCTATTATATTGCCATACTGTGAGAACCTTCTTCCTGAGAAATGAACGGTGTGATGGAGGCATTTTAACTTATGTATACAGAGCATACACATTTGTGTACATAATTCAGATTATGTTTATATGTCACCAATACTGAACCCTACGAGAGTTTAACCACAGTGTAGGCCAGTAGTTTCATTCCCGAACTCCATCCGCACAGGCCAGCAAAATGGCGTCACTGCAGGTCTCGTGTTATAACTGGGCAGACAGTATGGAGGTGACAGTTAGAAGGCGCAACTCGCAAGGACATTAAAAAAAATATACGTTTTCCATTACTTGAAATAAAAATCAACTCAATGGGAATTACAAACTCTGTAATTATATCAATTTGCTGCATGCACGTTCGCTCCTACCGTTCTCTGCACGATCCAATAGCAATTATAGTAAATTTGGAAAGTAAAGTCAAAACTTCAATTATTTTGTCCTTCTGATCGCCCACAGGAAAGGGAATTATCCGAAGGGTTCATTTTTCGTTGTCACGAGTTTCGTTAAACGTTTGTTTACCTTATTTCTTTAATACTGTTTTGGTGGCAAGTGTGTGAGAAAGGGTTTGTTTTTATAGTTGGATTTTTGCAATATGAATAAGTGATTTAGTTGTTCTGCAAGTCTGATGCTAAAAACCGTGTGATGAACTTGAAGTATTCAAAAAAGTGCCTGGAATTAAATAGTTTTGTTTTTCATTCACCCTGCTGCCTCGACACCAACTTCTTGTGACGAGTATGAGAATAACTCTCGCCCAACAACATAGTCAGCTGAAGACGGATAGTTTTAACGAGAAAGAGGAAACTTTTTAGAATTTAGAAAGTGGAATGCTAGTACCTGATGAAAAAAAGCTTGAAGAAGTTTATTCAGAACAATGCAAATGTGAACTTTCTGACATACGAAACAACAAGGTAAGCCTATTACATAATACATTTGTATTAGAAGATCCCGCAACATAAAATGTGGATATTCCTTAGGTAATTGAAAAATTACTTAATAATCCTCCAAAACAAAACATGATGGTTGATTTTAATGGGCCTCAGCGTGATTACAATGACAGAAAAATTTCTTCATCTGTTAGAATGTGCACTGCCTAATGGTGAAATTTTTTTACGAGACTGGCTATTGTTCTCTCAAAAAATTCGAAACGTTTTTTGGTTCCATGCTGCTTGTTCCAACCAATCAACACGAAAACAATTTTTTGCACTGGGTTCAATGATTGTAAGAACACTAATTATATCATTAAACAACACGAACAGTCACGTTATCATATATCACATACATAACTAGGCGAAAACAGACAATGATAGGTAATATCATGCTAACGACACAGTAAAAAGATGTTCAATACTGGCGAAACGTCATATCGAGAATAGTGTCACTTTCTTTCAGTTAGAGGCTTGCATTTTAATTGCACAGCATATTGCGAAATACAGATACAAAGGCCCAGGACATGTGTCGCACTTATCTGCTGCAACTTGTAATGGATTTGTTCATATCACGGGCAATTGTGTACACAAAGAATCTTGAAGTAGTCAAAAATGCTCGGTACTATGACCTCACTACTGAAAATTTTGAGAAATCTACTGTTATAATTTCTGAATGTGAAACACTAAGCTACACGAGGATTAGGAAACGCAAAGTATTTGCTGATGAAACCCGAAGAGTCGAAGGCACTCTTGATGAAAGAACATCTTTCAGAACTGAAGTGTTTATTTCAATCATTGATTCATTATTAGCTAATTTGTCAAGGAGAAGGAAAACCTATGAATTCCTAACTGTTCGTTTCGAATTCTTGTCCTTTATAGTGTCTCAAAATCATCAAGTGAAGATCTTATGAAGGCCGCCGTAAAATTATCGCACTGCTATCCAGATGATATAGAGAGTTCTTCGTGCATTCCAGACGTAACTCTGATAGGCCACTCATATCGTCGCTCTGGAAAAAATCCCTGGAGGGTAATTTTACAAAATACCGTCAAGGCGACAATAATAACCCGGGATTTTGGAAAAGAGTGCTGCCATTTGAAAATGCATTTTGAGCTGGAAGAATTGAAAACACTACCACAAATGTTTACTTACATAAGATCGAACAGTTTAAACAATACTTTCCCTAACTTTGAAGTTGATTTAAGAATTTCTCTTTTTTTACCATTTACCAATGTTACAGCAGAAAGGGGTTTTTCAATGTTAAACAGAGTAAAGAAAGCCAAATGGTCAACTATTGTGGACAGTAAACACAATGCGAGAGGTATGAAATTTCCCTTTTCTATTTTTTTGCCACACATTGTTTGGTAATAATGATGTATTTTTCTTATCATTTGGTAATTTTTTTTTGTAAAGCTTGTTGTTGGTTGCCACTGCCATCTGTTGTGCAATGTTGGAAAATTATTGTAAAATATTTTGTCATTTCAAAATGACTAATGAATAATTTAAACGTAAAAATTAAAAGGCCAATTTTTTTTCTAAAGTAAAATGTGTTACAAGGATAATTTTATTTTATTTGTAAAACTTCGACCTTGGTCAGTTTTAATATGGCAAACTTAAATTATGACATATTTTTGACACTTCAATTCTTTACATTGAAAATCAAGGCTGCATTGTCATACTTAACTGTACGAATATTTTTAGTATTATTATTTGGATCCAAGTTTTTTTTTAATGAAAATTTTATTTGTGAACAATTTTGGTGCATAATATATTCGTTTCTCTGCGATGTGGTCGTTCTTGCGATCGCTATGTATCTCTAATTGGCAAGCATTTGCAGGTGTAGTATCACCTTTGGGATATTGAAGATTGCTGACATTGAATGCGCAGATTTTGTCGCTTTCCTTCTGGTAACGAAATATCAGTCTTGTAAATACTCAGGATTTCGGTCTCTCAATATTCACGAAATTTTTTTAACATAATGTTGTAATACTTTGACTGAAAACTGCCGTTGAGCGGTTCACGGAAGTCCGTGGATTTGGGGTCGCTGTCCCTGGGAAACCTGAAGTAACGTAGTCGGATCGGGTGGAACCCCGTTAACCGAGACACCGTACCCCTCTTCTAAGTACCTTCTGCTTGGGGGATTCCTCCAAATACACGAGTAGGCCGGCAAACCTGGCAGATATGATTCAGCATTCTGATTTTATTATGCATTATGCATGTGCATGCCGCATTTGGACCACTTTTTTTTTAACCTAATCAAAAATATATGTGTTTTGGCTGTTGTGTTAGAAAACAAGAACAATTTTGTTTAAATTTTAATTTAAGTATACCCTGGGGCCTAGCTAATTAAATATCAGTTGTTAAAGTTTAAAAATAAATGTAATGGTACAATTTATTTAAAAAGGAACAAGGTATATATTTGTTAACCATATTTATTATGTTACTCAAGTTTTTTTAAATCACTTTAACTGAAGCTTGTTATATGTGTTGCTATCGTTTTAAAGTATGTACTTTGAATAAAACTATCTCAAATGAAAATAACGCAATTTTTTTAATTGCACCCGCTTTATAAACGTTTGGTAAATCTTCGTTTCTGTAACATATTGTGAGTAACCCAAGGATATTTGTGGCTCATCCAATGTTCTTAATTGTAACTAGCACAGCTACGTAATCACGGATTACGCCTCGGGCCTCACCCTGTCTCGGTGGCTCAGCAACACAGCTGCCTGGGTAGGGTGGGCAGTCACGCTGAAAACAAACTTTTCTGCAGTTATAGTCAAATACGCTCAAGGAAAAGCTAACAAAAAACCTTGCATTATTTTTTTTTTGTTGTAACAATGCTACCTCACTCTAATTTATGTTTGTTAAATAATTTTTTATTTTGTAGTCACACAGGGTGTTTGTCTTTTATTTACTACTACGGACTAGCCAACAGTTTTCAACAACATACCGCCAACCCCCCCCCCCACACGTTATCCTAACAAACATAACAACTTGTCGTTACTGGCCAGCAACATGTCGGAACGCCATGTAAGCGCCAACCAGAGCTTTGTAAACTACTTGCCAGCTGGTAGCCAACACATCAGTAACAGTTTGCACCACACAGTATCAAATCAGACGTAAAGGCCGTTCCGAGAGCGTCGTCCGGCCTATCAGAGGACGGGAGCACCCACATCTACACTGCAAGTTTTGTTACAGTCAATAAACATTTTGTTGAGTAAACAATACTTGGAAAGCAACAAAGTTTATCCTGTTTATCTAACAAAATACACTACTGAAAAAAAACCAATGTGTTGGGCCAAAATAATCAGAATGTAAACAAAATATTTGGTTCAATCAACTATTTGCATCTATTCGGCTCTCATTTGATATACCTTCGTTCGAAAATACAGCTCGAGTGTTTGTTTGTAATGTTTGTGACAATTAAAAAATAAACACTGTTTGTTGGTGCCTTTATTGATTCTTAATAATGATATAAAAACCCTAATCAAACAATTTCAATAGCAAACTTAAAAGTATAGCTGTAAAACTTGAAATATTAATTTACATACGGTTGTAGTACGTATTTGAAATGTATGAATTTAAAAATATTCCCACTTCACCAGTAATCGCGTTAGCTGAGGCTGGCAGGGCGTTGTTTTTGGGCGCAAACAATGTGAGCTTGAGTATCAATAGGGCTTTCACTTTTTTTTTATAATAACGAGAATTGTATAATTCACTTAGAACCATAAAAATCTTTAGTAGCACGGACCAAATTCTTCAGTCTGAAGTAACCAAATGATAACAACAAACAAGCGGAAAGCGACTGCATGTAGGACACCGCAACACCGCAAGCTCGAGGCACGTGGGTGCCCCTAGTGGTTGCTTGTTAGTACACGTGCGTCAAACTGCATTAACAACAAGGGATCAGCAACTGAGTGGGAAGGCCTGCCACAAGTGACTGCATTGTATTTCCAACACCACACAAACAGCAGTATCGGCGGTGCAGGGCCTGCACGTACTATCAGGTTGCCTAAGCACAGGCGGTCACCGTAACAGGCGCCAGTTGCGTTCGTCTTCGTGGTATGCAACCTGTCGTGCGCGCAGGTACGTGAAGTTGTGGACTCCCGGCGCGGTTTTCTTAACTTAAATTTAAAATTTAGAAATACTAGACAAAATGTTCCAAACATTTTACTGCTAGGATTTATAGTTTATATTATCCTTCGAATGCCGTGGCTTGAATTTCGACATGTAGTTTACAAACTCCTCTCATACAAACATAAACATAACTCTAATTAATGTTTTAATGTCTTATATATTTATTAAATTCCAACCACTCTTGTTCGTTTAAATAATGTTAGTTTTTTTTCATTATCCTTATTTTAACTAACCGTGTCGCCTCTAGTTATATTTCTCACTTTAATAACTATTTGAGCTTATATTAGTGAGTTTTAGTTTGGTATTAGTGACATAACTGGTTAATATGAGTGTGTATATCATACATTGGTGTGCTCATGCTGACACTGTTATAACTGTTGGCAAAAGATACTCTGTTAAAAATAATAAACGACCAATTTACGCGTTTCAAAAAACCGAAACACTGACAGGGAAAAATAAAAGCTAAATTTATTTTTAAATACAAATGAGCACAAAACGCTTAAAAGAATGTACAAGCTGTGCAGTTGGGCGAACAATTTTAAAGATATCCTACGAAATCAACTGTCAAGAACCAAAATGGATTCGTAATATTTAAATAAGCGTGGTCATACAACGGTTGTACGATATTTACCTTCCCTCCTTCCCCAACACGTCCATATTCCGTAGGAAATAAGGACAGCGTAACTCAAAGTTGGACTCACAACCGTCCGTCGCATCCGTGAATCGCCCGTACGTCCGGCGGTCACGCGATCTTCAACCAACCACAGGGCAACTTAATTTTCTATCCGTCAATCCCGTAAAATATTTCTCAAACTTGAACTTTCGGCACACCGACGGATGGGCCACCACCGTCCGACGACATTTCGTAGACGCGAACACGCACTTTGGAATACAATGCAAGGCGGTGGATCCGTGTTTATTATCTTTGGTGTTAAATTCTAGGATATTAAATGTAAACTATCGCGTGAAAAAATTATCTCCCCAAAATGTTTCTCTTTGATAATGTATTTCCAATTAAAATATACCTCCAACTCGAGAAACATCGCGATGTCACGTTGTCACGCTGAAATGTTGCCGTGCAGAAGGATTGATGGACGACGGATTGTTGTGAATTGCTCTCAACTGACGGATGTCTGACTGACGGACGGGTGACTGACGAGGGCGACGGATGTCTGCGAGCCCAGCAAGAGTGCCGTCTCTGTCTCCCTGGCTTCCTCTGTGACCAGAGCTGTCCCCCGTCGGGCGTCCGTTCTGGCGGGGAAGAAGTGCGGGTGACCGCAGCGCGCCGCTGCTGAGGTGCTTGTTTGTTGACGAAGCCGGCCGCCAACACTAACAACTCCGGGTGTAGCGAGTGTTCGCGGCCTGTCCAGCGCGTCGTAGCTTCCTGCGCCCTTGCACCCCCGGGGCGCCGTAACGCCTGCAAAGTAAACTGCGCGGAGGGAACAGAGCTGCGACCGCCCGGGATTCCTCATCCACACGCCGTTACAGCTTCCGCGTCTCTGACCGGTCCAGTCGACGTCTCCGCGGTTGTGGGCACGTTGCAAGTTAACCAAGGTTTTGCCCGGTCCTGTACACCGCAAGGCCTCACTGTAGTGGAATGCAGGGATTTGGGTGGCTCTTAACATCGAGCTCTTGAGAGCCGAATACGGCGAAACTAGGTGAGTATGGAGCAGCTCCGGAATGCAAGGGCGGGGGAAACGGGAGATCCCCGAGAACACCCGCTGACCAGCGGCATCGTCCGGCACGATTCCAACTTGCGGAAATCCGGGGGCAATCCCGCTGGGAATCCTTGGTGGGAGGCGAGTGGTCTAACCACTACACTACTGCTGCCCCATCAGAATATGATTCACGCAGTTGCCACCAGCTGGCAGCACGGGGGAGATGGTCGACTACCCTCTCCTGCACGCAGGGTCCCACCCGGAGGACGTATTTTATTTCAGCTGGATAACGAAGTTACTAACAACTGTATGTAACACATTGCATTAACTCTGTCTTTCTCGACGACCTCCCGTGGCGCAGGTCCGTTGGTGCGCCGCCGGTCTGGAGTGCGGGCGGTTCTGGGTTCGAATCCCAGCTTAGGCATATGTGTTAGTTTATGTTATGTCATAACGTAGTTTATAAGCCGTCTCCTGATGAACGCTTAGGGATAACACCGGGGGACGTTTATAAGCCCTTCTCAATCCAATCTATCTTTCGCCTTACTAGCATGGAAAATACACCCAGCATGTCTATCGTATTGAGTTTCCTCCTGCGGCCTCGCGGGTTTACCAATGACTAATTAGTGCCACATTAATTAATAATTTTTGATGTTTCAAATTAGACAACTTTATATCGCGTGCTGCACTTAAGCTGGCAAAGAACTTGTTTCGTTATCACGACCAATATGTTGTAGTATTTGTGTTCGGTGATCAAGGATATGAACCATTTATAACGTAGCGCAGTAGCATAGTTAAGGTACTATTAACTCCTAGAGAAGATCATTGGGCACTAAGCTTCACGTTGTACAGTACCGCTTAAATATATTCTTCCTGTGCAATATGCTGACGATTGTAGGGACACCCGAATTTCGCGAAAAGATTTCCGTATCTGCTATATTTCAATACCCTTCTCACGTTCCAGCAGTTTTATTTTTCTGATCGGTGGCGTGTCTTTGTGAGGAGACATATTCCCACTCGGCTGGCCAATCAGAGTCAGGAAACGTCAATGCTGCACGTCGTGTGTTTCGCGCGCAGACGCCCAAGACCCGCAACTCGTAAACTATCCAATCACGAAAGTGGATATCCGCTATAGTGTTATGAAAAACAACTGGTCGTCAAATCTTTTTGTGAAAATCGGGTGTCACGAACGATTGTCACGTTGTGCGTGACAGGGTTAAGCACTGGTTTGTGCATGGGGAAGGCGCAGGCCACAAACTGCTGGCTAGCCTCTTGTATGACCTCCATCTAGTCCGCGTTGAAATCTCGCTCCTCCACTGCGAAGTAGTGATGGCTCCTAAGTCCTCCTGGCCTGGCACGCATCTCCCTGGCCGCCCCTCCTAAACCTCCGTTCACAATAAAAATACATACGCACAGAGCATAGAACTTAATAGTAGAACATTCACACGGCCAAAATTAGTCTGCGAAATTATTTCACAATTTAATACTTACGTATTATTTATAGTCAATGAAAATTTTGGGACGAGTTTAAGTCAGTTGGCAGTCTTGGTAAATAATGGACTTTTATAACATATTATGATATGTGTGAAAATGGACAGCGAATAAAAATATTTAGCGTTTTGGTTTTTCTTTAAATTATTGGTTTTCGAGAACGTTAAGATGTAAATAACATTAAAAAAATTTTATTTCAGTAAACTCTTACCTGGTTTTTCTCTAAAATAATATATAGTGGCATTTCTTCATTTCTGCAACATAACTAATCTTCCATTTTAAATAAACAAATTAAGTGAAAAAATTTGTTATACTTCTCTGATTCGCTGTTGTTCCATGCGCCTTCCCAAGAAATAAAAAATATAACCATTTACTTCGTGTTCAGTGTCAGGAAGTCTCATGCACACTAACTGTTAGCTATGCGCATTTTTAAATAAATAGGTTCGGAAACATGGCGGTCAATTAATACGCACACGACCCATATTCTGTGCCTACTGCTATGCATTCAGTTGTCAAAGAATCTTAACTCCTGTAGTTAGACGCTAGAGTGTGCCCCTTCTGAGCCACCAATAAAAACCCGCCTAAGTGTCCCGCCTGCCTGGTGCTTGAACTGTGTTGCAGAGTGTTTGAAATCCTGGTGTTTCGTCAAAACACTATTGAACGTTCCCCCAGTATGTTTGCCTACGAAAGACACACTCCAGACGAGGACGGAATGGTACTTTAAAGATACCACGCATGCTGTAAGTATCATTTTGGAGCCCTTCAATATAGTTAAAAACGGTTCTTTCAGACTGCCGTACCTTAAAACATACTAGCCCGATACGAGTCAATCTACGATAGGAGCCTGTATTGAACTTTACTACAGACTATTATTCAATAAAATGATAGGGTCAACGCTGAAATTCTCATAGGTAGACGCAGTACTACGAGAACACTGCACGCCAGCTCAGAGCCCTGCGCTTAGCGGCGATGGTGCTCTTGTAGCGCGTGCCAGTGTAACCCTTATGGCTCTCACGCTTCTCAGCCAAAATAGGATAATAACGATGCAGGCAGACAGGCGGGGACCTTAAGGCGAAGGTTATTTGTCGTGTGGCTAATGCGGCACCGCGCCTGCGAACGCAGCGTGGAAGTGTGGTTGACGCTAGTGTTCGGAGCTATCGCGCTCATTCTCGGAATCGGCGCGAGGAAATGTCGGTGTCGGATTAGCGACGGCTCGGATGCGTGGTTGGAAAGACGGGCGGG
>NQII01004346.1:172590-209148 GCA_002778355.1 Clitarchus hookeri
CCCCCCACCTAAAGTCACCATTCAGACTCTCGGTCCTCGCACGGCTTCAAAATGCGCTTAGTTGAAAATATCAGAAACCACTTGTGATTAAGCAACTAATTGTTGAATGGTGTTTTGTATAAAGATCTTACATTTCACTCTTTTAACATTGAGGTCTTGAGAGACGAATGTAAATAAGGAATTCAAAGAGGATCTCGGTGCAGTCAAGTTTGGGCTTTTAATATTACACACACAAATACGGGTTTCAAGTCCCTGTTACACTAATGTTACAAACTATCACTAGGGAAATGGCAAGCCAGGACAGAAGGGGAGAAGAAAACGGCGAAAGAAACAAAAAAGAAAGTTCGAGAAATCTTCAAGCAAGATAAGTTTTGCTTGTACATGTTCCCAAACAAGGATTCGGCAACACGGAGAGATGGAAACAACTCACGAAGATTTTTCGCAGATTCTGACTCTGCGTCCCGGATAACTGGAATAGACATAACCCTCATTAATCAATTTTAAGTGATTTCAGAAGATATTAACAGTGGGCACAAAATATATAGAGTCAAATTTGAACGGTTTGCAAAATAAACTGCTAAACTGTACTCAGAACTGTACGGATGGTACTCTATGACTCCGACAATACACAGAGTATTAATTTATGGAGCAACAATATTTAAACATGCCTTGTTACCTATTGGCCAACTTTCAAAAGAGGCTGCTAAAGCAAGGAATAAACATTTTCAGCAGTATATACAAATGCTTTCGAGAAAATGTACTCGTTAACATTGTAACAGGGATTGTTTAGAATGGATTACTACCAGCAGCAGATCCTCTCTGAGCTGGTCAAGAAAGACATCAAGAAGGAAAAATGACCGTTTTCTAACATTACAGCTTCTGCTACCTGAAACACCACCATCTGTACGGAAACAAGCATAATATGAAAAAGAAGAAAGGGGACGGGAAGAGGAAGAAGACAGGAGGAAGAAGATAGATATGAGGAAAAAGCAGATCTAACAGATAAAGAAACCGATTAAAATTAATTGTAAATTTCATTCTAAAAATATAATAGTTATTGTGATAAACTTGGAATATTTCAGGATCTTACTAACGTTGTATTTAATGTCTTATTTTAATCAAAGAAATTTGTAAAGCGAAATTATTCTGCGTATTTCAGATGATTTTTAATCTCTTTTGTATGAGCAGAAATTTAAGCTGTATTAATGAGAAGGAAATAAAAACAAAATGCATTATATGAAGTATCATTATAGCTCCTGCTATCTACCACACCAAATATCTGTATGGAAACACAAAAAAAATATGAAAAAGATAACGAGGAGTGGAAGCGAAAGAAGTGTAGGACCAGAATAAACATGATGATAAGGTAGATCTCACAGATGATGAAACATATTAAAGATAATTGTAACTTTTATTGTACGAATATCTAATATACTGTTATAAAATTAAAATTTTTATACTCTTCTGAAATACGTAAAGGTTTATTGTATACAAAGTATTTTAAAAGTTAACATGTCTAATTTACTTCAGATATTTTAGTTGTCTTTTTTAGATATGAGCAGAACTATACATTATATTAATGTCATGAAACTATTATGTATATATTAATATATATTATATGTGTATGTAGGTGTGTACTGTATTACAAAGAAAACCATTGAAGATATTCAAATGTAATGACAAACATTTTTAATTTTTTTTTTCGATCAATCATTAAATAACGGAAAAAACATAACATAAATAAACATGGCAAGGAACTACTGATATAACTAATGGCCTACTTTCCTCATCATGGGTGCAGTTGATTTGTGAATAATTTTTTAAAAGCTGAAATGGTTGGTACGACTTGTATCGATGAAAGCAATATCATTAGAGATGAAACCAGAAACATATGCAACAGTAGTGTGACAATTACAACATCACACGCGCCTTATCCGGGACTCGAACCCAGAAAACCTAGTACCACAAGGTCCATAAGTTGGTGCGCAATCTACAATCAACTGCATTACGGAGGCCTGGTTCGAGCATCAACTTCGAATTTAACCAGTCTAATGTTTCAAATGATAGGGTTTACTAACATAAAATATTTACAGGGCCGTAATTTTGAAAATAAGTAACTGCGCCACTTAAAGCAAGCAAGTTTCCATGGCCTACCATAGCGCTACTTGTGTGAGGAATTGTGTGGTAATTTGTTGATTGGTCCCTGAGTTATGCCATAAAACATCCGTATTTTTTATATGACAATCATCCTAAAAGGATAAAAAAAATGTTACGTATTATCATATTCAATGATCGTAGGTATAGTGCCAGTATACAAAGTAAAGGTAAAATAAATAACTTACTTTTGTCGTCACACATCAAAGTACTTATGGTTATATGGCCTACCACAATACAACTCCTTCGCCAAATTAGTAAGAATAGGTTGGTTGTTTCCCGAGATATGACACAAAAGCTTAATTTTTATTGAGAGGATAAATTGCCAAATGGCAGAGAAATAGGACTCAGTTATAACCATCAAATTTGTGTATACAGAGACTGCCGGCATACAAAATAAAGTCGGAATTTGTTTCGTTAATTCAAGATACTAAGCTGAAATATGTATATAGCCACCATTTTGAAAATAAGCGTCTGCCCTACTTAAAACATATCAGTTTACACCACCTAATGCAGTGCAAATGTTTGGCCAAATTTGGTAGGAATCCGAAGAGTTTCCCGAGATATTACATAAAAAACTTTATTTTTTCATGTGCAGTCTTACAAAAAGGAGGACAAAATTTGCTTCGTGTAGATACAGTTAATATTTGTAATAAATACTGCCAGCATACAAAGTTAAGTTAGAATTAATTATATGTTTACCAAGATATGGAATTCTAAACTAAGATATCTACGTGAATGCCATTTTAAAAAAAAAAAGTGTCTTACATAATTAAAACATAACATTTTACATCATCTGCCACAGTACTACTACTTGTTAGACAAATNTAAAAAAAAAAAGTGTCTTACATAATTAAAACATAACATTTTACATCATCTGCCACAGTACTACTACTTGTTAGACAAATTTGGTAGGAATAGGGTAATTGTTTACCGAGATATGAAACAAAAACTTTGTTTATTCATGTAGCGCTATCTTGAAAAATGGCTCTCGAAAGTGGTTGTGTGATGCATATATGTTGCTTGTAATAAACACTTTCGGTATACAAAAGTTGGTAGAAATTGGTTAATTGGTATAGTAGATATACCAAATAAACCTAAAATATTTGTGTAGCAGCCGTTTTGAAAATAAGTACTTAATCAAGTTTAATTATTTACTTTTACCTTGTCGGTAACAGTATTACTTACATGCCGAATTTGGTGATAATTGCGTTGATTGTTTCCAAGATATAATGTAAAATATTTATTTATCATTGTTTGCTATCTTCCAAAATGGCAGACTTACAACAATATTCACCTCAAAATTTAATCCTTACAGGATGCTCTGCCAGCATACAAAATTTTGTTTAAATCTGTTGAATGGTTGATTCCCGAGATATGACATCACCCTAAATATTAACATGCACGCCATTTTGTAAGTAAGTGCCCAGCGTGGTCGAAAAAATAAAAGTAAAGTGTCATTACTAAGTACTACGTGTTTTGTGAAATTAAGTTCGGAAAGTCGGCTAAAAACAGTAACGGGTAAGGAATTCATAATTCAGGCCAGGTTTCAAATTGTTATACTCCTTTGTGCGGCTTTCCGACGCTTTTCTGGCAAGTGACTCCATTTTCATACTACTCGCCTCCCACCTGGGTTAACCGGGTTCGAATCCCGGCGGTTGCACTCCCAGTTTTTCGCATGTGGGAATTGTGCCGGACAATGCCGCTGGTCGGCGGATTTTCTCAAGGATCTCCCGTTTCCCCTACCCTTGCATTCCGGCGCGACTCCATACCAACCTCTCTTCAGCCTCATCTGCTCTGAAAACCTCGATGTTAACAGCCGCCCAAATCTCTCCGTTCCATACGTCTGCTTTCTTAAGTACTCTGTGGTCATGCTGGTCTCCATTTGTTTTAGCTTACCGCTAATCTATAGGTTCAAATCACACCGGCATGTAGCACCGTTTACTACTGGCCGGATGTCTGCCAATAGAAGGCCTTGTTCGCCGTGATCAAACAAATTTATTTTTATCCCTAAGGTGATATACACTGAAGAGCCAAAAAAACTGGTACACCTGCCTAATATCGTGTAGAACCCCCCCCCCCCCAATCGAGTCCTCATAAGTGCCGACAGACGACGTGGAATGGACTCGACTAATGTCTGAAGGTATGCAGGAGGCAATTCACATCATGAATCCTGCAGGGCAGTTCATAAATCCAATCTGCGCCAATTAGAGAAAGGGTTGCACGTCTGTCACGTTTAATGATTCTCGTCAGTCGTCATTTGTCCCTTTCATTCACGATCTTTTTCCGGTCGCAGCGATGTCGAAGATGTGATGTTTTACCGGATTCCCGATATTCACGGTACACTCGGTGAAATGGTCGTACGCGAACATCCAAATGTTATCGCTACCTCGGAGATGCTATGTCCCATCTCTCGTGCGCCGACTATAACACCACGTTCTAACTCGCTTAAATCTTGATAACCTGCCATTGTAGTAGCAGTAACCTATCTAGCTGCCGACCGCATCGCGTTACTCTGATTGATTCCATACCTCTGTTATTTGCATACGCACGCCTGTACCAGTTTTTTTTTTGGCTCTTCAGTGTATAATCCAGCGCGTTTATTTGCGTGGTTATACAAAAATGGCCGCAGCATGTCAGAACGCCGTTCGCCAATCAGCGCGTGGTAACTTACTCGCCAACGGGCAGCTCAGCCAGCAGGGAACCTTCCGTAACACGCGGTAGTCAGACCTCAGTCCCATTCCCAGAAATCAGCGCAGACAAACGGAGGATGGGTTCGCCCACATCAAACGAGCCGCCACGCAATCCCGTCTCTGTGTAATTATCTACTCTGTGCTCATGAGGGTCGTCTGTCATTCGACACTGTATTCTACTGTGTTAAGTGCAGAGCATTACAGCCGAATTCCTGCGCAACGGCCTGCATATTGGAATCTGTGACTCAAAGTGTTTACATTGCGTAGTTTAGATTACTCCAGTATAGAGAGTTTGAAGTTGCAGTTCAATACTGTTCAGAGAAGTGGACAAAGCGCGAGTATGTAATGGGGACTCAGAGGCCTAAATAATATGTGGAGGGGGGGGGGGGTAGTTGTGTAGCTTCAAAGAGTAAATTTTTCGTTGCGTCTTCTGTCAAACGTGGCAACACCGCTTCTGTGTCGAAGAGCTGCACCACGTCTCTTTCAACCAATATAGTTTCCTTTCCTTGCAGTAAGTGGCCTAACGTTGCCAGAGCTCCCCTATTCCTAAGTTAAAGCGGCCATGAAGTGATACAGACTATTGCCAAAAGTAGATAAGTAGACCAAGACAAAATGGCGTGGCGGCTTCTTTGATGCGGGCTTACCCCTATCTGATTGGCTGCCCGAGGCTTATGGCCTTGCTCCTGATTGGCTACCGTGTGCTGCGAAATGTTCCCTATTGGCTAGGCGGGCTACTGGTTAGTAGGTTACGAGGCGTTAATTGGCAAACGGCGACGCCATTTTGTAAGCGTGTGCGCCTACCTACCGTGGCGCATTCGGTAGGTTTGCCGATGGTCTGGGGTGCGAGAAGTTGTGGGTTAGAATCCCAGGCAAGGGGTGGGTGTTAGTTTAAATCAAGTGATGGGTTAGTTTGAAAGCCGTTCTCTGATAAGCCTTTAGGCATTACACCGGGGGACGTTAATAAGCCCTTTCCAATCCAATCCAATCCGATGTAAGCAGAGTTCGCTGTGTATGTAAACGTCTGTTTCTCCTGTGTCCTTACTTACTCTGCACTATTGCCGCACGCTTACAGCGAACTGGGTATACCGGTGTGTACGTGCTTTGTTTACCGAGGTATGCCTCGAGGGGTATGCTGTGTGGCCACGCGGAATTCCTGCCACGGTATCAGGGCCGAGTGCTGTCAGGACTAAGACAAAGAGGGCCAGCAAGGGCGGAGGGAAAGAGGGCGCATGTAATTAAGACATGGAGAGAGAGAGAGTTGTTTACCAGAGAACGTGGCCGTGGAGTTTGACCCTCCGGGAACGAGCATAAATTCTCCTCATCGCCACCCTTCCCTTCTCGCGTTGGCTGCATTCTGCGTGTGTTCGGCGACAATGGCTCTGCGGCGCGGTCCACGTGGCTAGCCAGGGGTGACCAGAGGCAAGGTCCCGGAGCGAACTGTGTCGCGAGATTCGCCCGAGTCTAGGTCAAGCACATCGACCGCCGAGCTAACCGGCACACTGCCTCCGCCAGTGGGTGGCGTAGAGTGCGCATTCGAGCTGCGCATTAAACACGCCCCGTGATTCAGAGACGAAGTGGGCGTGGCGGTTCCCTTGACGCGGACGTATGGAATACCGAATCTCCGATTCGCTGCGCGAGGCTCTCGGAACGTACCTCGCTCCTGATTGGCTACTGCATGCTGAGAAAGGTTTCCTAATGGCTGGGCTGCCGGCTGGCCAGTAGGCCACCAGACGCTGGTTCGCGAGTGGCGTTCCAATGTTATGATGGCCAGTGATATTATTTTACAGGGTTGCTGCGTTGGAGATAGCAGTATAAGCGGTCTGTTTCACATCTGTATTCTTAAGTAATCCGTGATTGGACTGCTTCTCTGCCAGTAGCACTGTGGAAATACAACGTGGGTAGGATTTCAGGCTAGAACAATGTTCAAGTAAGAAAGTGCTTTGAGATTTTTGTACTTTTCCTCGTACCTACTTAATGCAATATATACATGTTAGAGTATGTTATCTGTAAAAGAATGGGTATGTTGAAAATTCTAAAGTAAACACACACATTCATTACTGTTGACTAGAGTTACGAGAATTTATTGAATTAATTAGGCAGCAGTGTAGACTTCTCAATTTTTATTTGCTCAAGCCACAAGTGTTTGTTCATTGGCTTCTGACCTGGCGAGAGTTTTCTATTTATTTCAACTTGGTTTCACGTGATACAGTCACGACATTTTTACTTGTTTATTACTGGCTAAAGAGTCGTCCAGGAGCCTGTCCAAACAACTGTGTACCAATCATCAGAGATGTTAGTTTATTGTGGGAAAAGTTGACTGTTCGCTATGATTCAACGTACTGTACACATGTGCAACAGTTTTCTACCCTTATTGGCCGTTATACATGTATGATGCTACAACCCCATTTCACTGGGCCAATGAGGATTCCGATACTATAAAGTAGAACGTTCGTTATTGGTCTGCAAACAACTAAGCCTAGTGAAAACCTTGTTCATCCTATCATAATATAATAAACATGCTAGAGTGTTATCGAAGATATTTTGGCTCAAAAACGTTTCGCGATTTTCCATTATCTATACCAGCGTTTCCTAACCTTTTTCAGCCACGGGCCCACACTTATTTCACTCACTTCAGTCAGTCTCGCACACCGCCCGCTCGCGCACGTTCGTCGTACTAAGTAAGCGTAGCGATTACGAGACTTTTGGTGGCATTTATTTATTATTGTTAAATGGTCCAGAGATGAGACTGCGGACCCCCATACATATACTCGCGGACCCCCAGGGGTCCGCGGATCCCAGGTAAAGAAACACAGATCTATACCAAACATGAAATCAACACACGAGTATAGGTACTTTAAATTTAACACGTCAAAGGAAGAATATGTGAAACTCGCGAACCTATACATATGGCGTGGCGGTTTCTTTGATGTAGGCAACTCGGTCGCTCATTGGCCGCACGAAGCTGGGGAAACTGGCCTTGGCTCTGATAGGCTATTGAGCGTTATGGGATACTCCCCATTGGACCGGAGACAGTCTGGCAAGTTAGTATCCAGGAGCTATATTGTTGAACGACGTTCCTCAATATTGCTGGCGTGTGTGGCTAGAGTGAGTACAGAGATATGGGCGCCTCTTAACACCGAAGTATTGAGAGCTGATGATGATTGAGGTGAGTATGGAGCGGCGCCGGAATGAAAGGACGAGGGAAAAGGGAGATCCGCGAGAAAACCCGCCGACCAGCGGCATCGTCCGGTACGATTCCAACATGAAAATATCAGGGAGAGACCCGGCCGGGGATTGAACCCGGTTCGCCTTGGTGGGAGGCGAGCAGGCTAACCGCTCAGCCACCGCGGCTGAGCGGTGTGTGTGTGTGTGTGTGTGTGTGGCTGGAGTTCGCAAGACACGCCACCACTTCACCTCCATGTTCTTCAGCACTGCTTCTACTTTAGACCACGTGACTGGGACAGTTGTACTGGAGATGCAGAGTCTATGTTACGTACGTGCGCACACGACGAAAATCTCTCTACGTTATCTTTAGTTTTTGGTTCCCACAGTTTCATAATTTTAACCACTTAACTTAAGCATTAATTTTTCGTTCCAGACGTTACAAAAGAGGAGATTTTTCGTCTGATAAGTAGGGCGGCCTGTTTTTCGCGAACGAATTCGTGGACTACTTGTAGACTACTGCAAAACACTATAGTTCAGATCCACGTTCGTGATGTGATGACGTTAACTATCACACGTCACAGGTGTCTGCCTGCGAATCACGGGCACTCTTTGTCGAAGTTACTTACCTAATTCTGATTGGCCCAGTCAGGTAAGAAACTGTCGCCCGACAATGAAAGTTGACCAATAACCAAAGAAAAACTACACGTATGCCACAAGACATTGGAATCTACCCTTTGCGTAAATTTTTTTTGCGAATAACACGTGGACCTTCTTATAAGTAGAGACCTGAAGAATTTGCGGATTCATTTTGGGACAAGCTAGAATTCAAAACACGTGTGTTTATAAAAAACATCAGCCATTGGACCACACGGTGTTTGACAACTCCTGGAGAACGCTGATCCAATCGTCGCCTTCCACTGTGACAGCAGACAACCGATGCGCAATTGACATCGGCACATGTGTACATAAGACTGTAGAGTCTAACCTGCAGGTCATTGAACTCGCGAATTTTTCGGGTCTCTTAGATATTGTTAAGTGGAATAAAACCGCTCAACTATAAAATACGTTACTAAGCATTATGAACCGATAAACACTAGTCACAATCATGTAGAGTGTTAGAGGCGCTCCTGAAACTTAAATCGTCCCATACAGAATGAGCCAATAACAGACATTCGCCGGTAGAGCCCGTGAATGCTGAGTGGGCAAGAGAAACGAAGACACGATAAGCAAAGTGCAGTAGCCAATTAAAAGTTTACATATTTACAGGCATGTATAAACGTTTCGAATCAATTTTTTTGAACGTGATGATTCGAGTACACATTTTCGCCCAGAATTGGAAATGTTAAGTACTCTGTGACGGTATCAAGATTGCGTATCATAGGTGGGGACAGCCGTATTTCGCGAAAATATTTCCGCAGATGCTATATTTCGATACACTGCGGACGTTCTAGCAGATTTACTTTCCTTATTGGAGGCGTGTCTTTGTGACATACGTTTTCCTACTTAATTGGCCAATCAGAGTTCAATAACTTCAATACTGCACCTGTGTGATTCGCGCGCAGACACCTAAAACACGTAACTGGGAAACCATCCAATGAACTAAAGTGGTGTGAAATTCAACTGGTCTTGAAATCTTTTCGCGAAATTCGGGGGTCCCTAGTCATAGGTGGAAACAAGAGAATTTCGCGTTTTGAACTACCTGCAGGCTAGGCTTCACGATCCTATGTATCTTCGAGCCTCAGCTTTCTCCTGATTGGCTGCCGCCCTTGTGTTGTAGCCAGTTCTACCTCAGACCAGGTGGTACGGGATTCGGCGCTTGTTCACACGGAGCTATGTCATTGGCTCAGAGTTCTCCTGGGCGTAACTAAAAAAACTGTCTGATCCAATCGCAAACGCAAAATAAAGGTACGTGTGTTTGAATTTTAGCTTGTCCTAAAAATTAAATTCGCGAAATTTTCCAGTCCCTAATCGTAGGCAGGGGCAATGATATTTCGCGAAAAGATATCGAGACAAGATACAGTCCAAAGCACTGTAGGGTCGTCCAGCTTCTTTGATTGGCTAGAAAATGTTCTGGCCCGTGTCAACAGTTTGCACACGAATCTCGAAGTTTCAGTATCTGAGTTACTTATTCCTGAGTGGCTTGGTCAAAGACGGACACGGCACCAGCAGCCAATGGAC
This sequence comes from Clitarchus hookeri, assembly GCA_002778355.1. NCBI lineage: Eukaryota > Metazoa > Arthropoda > Insecta > Phasmatodea > Phasmatidae > Clitarchus > Clitarchus hookeri. The sequence goes on from NQII01004346.1 coordinate 182,781, forward strand.
GTATAGCAACAGCTGAGGTGTGTGTATAGTATTGAAGTCTCTTGTGTGCTCCGATATTTACGCGGAAAGTCACTGCCCCTAATCGTAGGCGATCTCGGCTGCTATGAATTTCGGTAAATCTCAACAACAGCCGCTACACCAAGGAAGTTATAAAGGGCGAAGCCGCACGTTTCCTTCGACAATTTGCTGGAGCCCTTCTCCAGTAAGACAAACGTCCGACCACGTGTCACCAGCAATGTACAGGCAGATACCGCTACTTCCCTGCCTTTATATTCTCTCGGTGTTTCATCTGTTGAACTCTTCTTGTGTATAGTCACTCGGCAACTTACCTGCCATTCCTACCCAGAAGCCTACATCGATGACTTGTGTACTCTGGTAGGTGCAACCTAGCAAACGATTCTCCAGGCCAGTTCGAGTCCATGGCACGGCGCGAAGCAGCTGTTATTACTGCTCGTGGAGGTTTACAACTTACTGCTGTTTCGCAGTTAATTGCTCGCTATTTTTAATCATATGTTTCCAATACTATAAAAAAATTCAGTTAGTGACCTTATTTCTGTTCTGACGATTCCTTTATGGTTTTGCAATATTCCAAATTTGAGTGTATTTGCCGCGGTATGTGCCCGCCGATTTACTCAAGTGGTTTATATAACGTAATTAACGAGCAGCTTTGGGAACACGTATTTCTCTATGGCCTTAAAGCAGGCGACTTCATATTCATGGGTTTTTCAAACTGAAAGCTGCAGGTATTTGAGTCCTTAAACATTATTAGAGAGCAGGAAATTTCGCGGATTTCATATGGCAACCAACTAGACACCAAAATCCTTAGTGTACTAGACTCCACTAGTTGCTCATTGGCTGATGCCCAAGTTTTGCCCCAAAATACGTAGCAAGTGATTTGGTGCTATTTTTCTTAAGTTCAGTTATTGGGTGGAATTCGTCCAGGGCGTGGCTTACAAACTGCGAGCCAATTGGAAAAGGAAGTCAAATATACACGTGTTTGAAGTGTAGCTTGTCCTCAGATGAAATCGCGAAATTTCCGGGTCACTAAACATTATGTTAACCTGTTCATTCCTGTGTCCAGGATAGAGGACATGTTGCATATGGAGGATATTTATATCCTGTACTGTGCACAGCGAGAAATCAATGTCTGGTGTCTTGCGCTTCCTCCATGTAAACAATCTGATTGGCGGAAGTTTATGCCCCTCTTGTTCGTGAATGGTCAATACTAAGGGCCACCCGTCTTCCGCGATAAGATGCACCGACTTGCTACACTTCAACTTCCTACATGCATGCTTGCAAATTTCCTTTGGCTATTGGCTGCGTCTCTGTAAGAGAAGATATTTTCTACTCGACTGGGCCAATCATAATACAATTACCCTGACACTGAACGTCCAAGATTGGCTAGCAGACACTTCAGACGACGTGCGTTTTCAAGTCATCTAATCGCAACGCTGGTACCAAATTAACGTGTTTTTGAGTTCAACTAACCGTAGAACTTTTCCGCGATAAACCGGTGGCTCTATTAACCCTTTCAGTCAAAGATAAATATATAATTCTAGGCGTTGCAACAAAGAAATATTTGTGTGTAACTGTACTGATATCCTGGCAAAGCTTTGACATCGGGACCAACATAAATCTCTCTGTGTTTTTCGTTACTGGCAGCTGCGGAACATGGTATCAGTGGCGAACGATGTTTCCCACACGTAGGGAAGCTTTCTCATTGGAAGTTATGTTCTGCTGTGTACAGCACCGATCCTTTAAGCCATTTCATATGCAACGTCCCAGATACACCTAGGACACTGTGACTGAAAGGGTTAATAGTTACAACTAGTGATTTTTCGCGACAAAATTTTAGCACCCGGTAGACTTCAATACTATAAGCACCCAACAGCAAAATGTCTACTGCCATTGGTTGCTGTCAGCTTGAGAAGGCGTTTTCATATTTGACTGTGCCACTCTTAGAATTCGTCAACATCGGCACGGGTCCTGTGTGATTCGTGTTTGTCCAGACAGTTAATACGTGTAAAAAAAGTAATTCGGTCAATAAAGATAGATAAACAACCCTACAGTGATTTGAAATTGAACTTGTCTTGAAATATTTCCGCGAAATTTCACTGCCCCTATTAATAGATAATTTTTAAAATGAATTAATTAGTTTATTTATACTTTTGCAATAGCTATGTGATTTATATTTTGCACACAACATAAGCCGTCGCTTCTCAGTACAACCGTTAAGTAAAATTTAAGACAGAAAAATGTATTTCATTTTATTAATTCTATTTAGTTTGAAACGTGAGATGTAACCGTCGAACATTGGCGCGTGCGAAGTGATGACGCATGGAGGTGGTTGAGCGCGTGAAGTCGGTACATCACGGGCGTTCAGTAGAGTAGTGACGTGATTCTGATTGGCCCAGTCAGTCTCCTTACAAAAACGCGCGGCCAATAACCGAAGTAAGCTGCTAGTGAGCGCCTGCACGGAAATGTTTTCGCGGAAAATGAATTTCAAGTCGAGCTTGTCATGATGTGAATACGCAAAATATTTTACAAATCTGGTAATTTTTTTTACTCTAAGTTGCACTAAAAAAAACTGAAAAGGAAAGAAATAATTTATGTTATCACATATGGATACCTACCTAACACTTTTTATTTGACGTTAAGGCATGGAACCACTTTTCCTCCATCGTTACCAACTTTACTGAGCGTATGCAACTCTGCGCTCCCTTTATGCAGATAGAAGCAACTACTTTCTACAGTTGGTTTCAGAAGGGCTCACTTTACCGTGAGCAGCCGTTACCTGACTGGCCAATCAGAATTACCTGATTTCTATACTCTACGTCTGTGATTCGCGCGCAGACATCTAAGACGCATAATGCGGAAACCATCCAATCACGATAGTAGATCTGAGGCCGTGTCAAAAATGACAAATTCGTTATTTTATAATTTCTCATTTCGTAAACTTCAATTCGGACGTTGTCGACAGTCACTTGTTTAGCATTCGCGTCAACGCATGTTTACATTAACAGTGCAATTATTTTTAACTAAATTTTATTCTTAAACGGACGTAATATTTCTACAATCATTACTGGAATGCTACTAATACGTTAATAAATAAAAAAATAATTAATTATGCAATAAAGAAATGTTTTGTTGGTAAATATATAAACAAACCACAACACTGACTTGATATTTAAAACATTTCTGAACAGTTATTTGTTTTTAAAATATGTTTTAATTACACAAAAGCGTATGTGTTATGAACGCCAAAACTAATATGGCCCTAATTTTGTCATTTGGAATTTTTGATAACATCCGCTAAATACATAATACGGAATTTCTAATTACCAAATACGAAGGGGCAGCAGTGGCGTAGTGGCCAGGGGGCTCACCTCCCACCACGGCGATCCGGGTTCGATCCCCGGCGGGTTCACTCCCGGATCCTCGCATGTGGGAATCGTGCTGGACGATGCCGCTTGCCAGCGGGCTTTCTCTGGGTACTCCCGCTTCCCCCGCCCTTGCATTCCAGCGCCGCTCCATTCTAGGGTCTCATTTCTGTCATGCCCGGGGATGACGATCACCTACGGGTCCCAGCTGGAAAGACCGTCACTCGGAGGGTGTTGCCTTGCCCTGGGCGCACTCCCCACACGCCATTATTATTTACCAAATACGTCACCATTTTTGTGTACAAAATCTGGTTACGTAATCATTTTGTCAACAAAATCTGCCATCTCGGACAGGGCCTGAACTAGAGTGTTGTGAAATACAACTGGTCGTGAATTCTCTTCGCGAAAATCGGGTGTCGCTGATGATCTCCGGTTCAAGGCCATCTAGGGGCGCGTCCACATAAGAGAGTGCAATCTGTTTAGTCTCGGTCCGTCGCCGGGGCACTAGGCGAAAGTGGGTGGCCGGCCGGTCAATTGGCTCCGTCTGCTCCCAGAGGCGGGAAACTCGCAAGTGGAATGTAGTGACCTCCGACCTCTTGCATAGCGGACTGGGCCCCGCCCAACGTTGCCAAAACTTGCATGTCCCTTCGTCTCTCTCTTAGTGACAAGTAACACGAGTTCTCGCGCCGGGCACGATCCAGATAGCATGTAAGGATGCAGCAAGCTTGCCATTTAACATGAATTTGCCTAGTCGAGAAATCTTGTCAAACCATGTCATATTCAAGGTTATCTTTCAAAAACATTTCATGATATTTTCATACACTCAAAGGATTTTCTAAATATTTTATCATATATTGTATACCATTTAATAAAAAATTAAATATTTCGAAAACTATAAGTTCTAGTTCAAAACGGACAAAATTAAACACCCCTGATACCCCAGGCATACCCCCGCTGATAACATATATATATACACCTATAATAGAGTTAATTAAAAATTTTAATTTTTTTAACTAAACATTTCTTCTATTCCGTATAACTTCGCGTCTAATTGTCGCAGAGAAAAAAGTTAAGTATCTTTGGAATCGGGAGAGAAAAATTGACCTTTTTCAGACATTTTGGAACATTGAAATAAAATAAAAATTTTTGTACAGAAATCTTAACTTGAAAGTTAGTTACACGATTCTTCCATTATGACCTATAAACTATATAAGGTAATATATAATATCGGACAAAAATATCTCAATAATAAATTCAATTCTGAATTATAAACAGCATTACAAGGGCTGACAACCGGGATAGTCGAGTAGTGAATAGTAATTTAGTGATCGTGATGGAAGACAACACTTTTGCACTAACAAACAAGACAGGCGACACCTTCGTCGTCGTCTCCGTGAGTGCTGGTGTTCTGCGCATGCGCTGTTCCCTACCCGCTCTCAGCACCTTCCCATCAACTTCTAACATTTCTGGATACGTTCACATATGCTGTAGTGTGTCTCCTTTGTGATGTTTAGATGTCTCTAATACCCCTGTTCCAGTTTTATTAAGGCGTGAAGTTTCCCTTCTTTACCCCTTTATCTCGACCAACCACTACGTCCACGATCGTGGACACATTGCACAGTGCTGTACATAGCAACTAACTGGAGCTCAGCGTCTTTGAGCTTCTCCCTTGTGGGTTATCTGATTAGCGATAGTTTCTGCACCTCTCCTTCATGATTGGTCGTTGCTGATAGAGGAGTGGAGTGGAAAGGATCGGGCAGATCTTAACATCGGGTCTTGAGAGACGATGAGGGCGATGCGAGGTGATCAGTGCCTGACTGCTAGGGCGTAGTGCAACATCACAGCTCACAAATAAATGTATTACCTTACGAGTTAATTCCTTTATTATTTTTTTCGGGAAAGATTTAGGCCCAATTGTAGTTCTGATTGATGCATCTTAGGGGTAATAAATGGGTTTAATGTATTCACTAGCTCTTTTATACTATAACAAGTGTTTTAGGGTAACTTATGTTCTGTTAGGTTATTTAACGTTAATCCATTGAGTTCCTGTGCCCACTATAGTGGTCGTCCTGCGCACGAACATTCGTGACCTGAATTGTACGCAAAGAGTCTCGTTGACTGACACAGCTGCTTTCTTATATCTGGGTGACGTGATCTGTGGACTCAGTTCTGGTTTGTGAATGGCACATGCCAATTTGTAGGGACAAAGATTGGCGCGAAAAGAATTCACTACCAGTTGTAAATCACAACACTTAACTTCAGATCGACTTTCGTGATTGGATGGTTTCCATGTTACGCGCCTTAACTGTCTGCGCGCGAATCACAGACCTACAATATCGANCTACGTGCCTTAACTGTCTCGCGCGAATCACAGACGTACAATATCGAAGTTACCTATCTCTGATTGGCCAAGTAGGAAAATATCTTTTTACAAAGACACGCTGCCAATTAAAGTGCCCCTGCTAATGGGTTAAAACACCAAGTATGAATTTCACTAGTTGCATGAATTAAGGAAATATAAATACGAGATAAAATATTACTNTTACGCGCCTTAACTGTCTGCGCGCGAATCACAGACCTACAATATCGAAGTTACCTATCTCTGATTGGCCAAGTAGGAAAATATCTTTTTACAAAGACACGCTGCCAATTAAAGTGCCCCTGCCAATGGGTTAAAACACCAAGTATGAATTTCACTAGTTGCATGAATTAAGGAAATATAAATACGAGATAAAATATTACTCGAATGCAACACCTCAAACCGTAAGTTAGTGCAGGACTAAAGGGTGAAGCCATCCTAAGATATTAACTACACGCATCTTTTACATAACCTGTGTACAATAACAGATAACTCTCGCATTTTAAAGTAACTGAGTTCTATACTGGGCGGACATCTCGCTTGGGATCGAGACACGTACGAAGAATAACAATTCTAGAAAGGCTGAGGATGAAAAAATTGATTTTTAGAATTTTGCACCACATGTGCATGCGTGGCTTAGAATCTTGTATTTATAAATTTTTAACCCTTTCATTCCCACATCAGTTGAAAAATGTTTTTCGCAGGTGAAACTAGNGTTTGTGTGGAGGGTGTGTGTGTATGCGTGTGTGTGTTTGTGGGCGTGTGTGTGTTTGTGGGTGTGTGTCTGTTTGTGGGCGTTTGTGTGTTAGTGTGGGTGTGACAACGCCGCTAACTGCGGCAAGTAGCACCTTGGGTGGCTGGGGTAGTCGTACCTTCTGGCGACAGGAAGGAGCCGGCAATTGAGGGTTTTACAACTCTGCCGCTGTCCGCCCGCGGTGCGTGACCCCACAGGACATCGCGTGACTCTTGCCGTCGCTGGCTGACTTCCTCCTCGCTTAACTGCGTAGGCTTAAAGATGGTGTAGACAGATATATCGTTTTACGCCCGTGTACCCAACACTGACCNCGTGACTCTTGCCGTCGCTGGCTGACTTCCTCCTCGCTTAACTGCGTAGGCTTAAAGATGGTGTAGACAGATATATCGTTTTACGCCCGTGTACCCAACACTGACCTACCCCACACTAACACTACTGCCAAAGTCACATGGTCGACGGGGACCGCGGTGGCTGTGGGGTTGGAATGCTCGGCGTCCAACAAGGCGAACCGGGTTCAATCCCCGGTCGTGTCACAGGATTTTCGTAAGTGAGAATCGTGCCGGACGATGCCGCTGGTCGGCGGGTTTTCTCGGGGATCTCTTGTATCCCCGCTGCTCCATACTTGCGCTGCTCCATACTAATCTCGCTTCATCCAGATGTGCTCTCAAGACCTCGTTGTTAAGAGCCGCCCAGACCTTGTCACTCACTCACTCTTTTGAGTATGAAGGGGTTTACACAATTGAAAACTGAAGCTGTAAGAAGTAGGGACAGTTAGCAGTAACTTAACAAAACTTTAGTGTACGCAACAATGATTTATTTATATTTCACTTTTTCTAAAAACGACTGAAAAAATGTAAATGTTCTTAAATCAATGCCCATTTATATTTTAATTTCTAACCACACACCATAAAGATGTGTTTTTATTATAGCTAGGGCCACTGACTTTTCACGAAAAAAATCCGAGCACACAGTAGACTGCAATACTATATACCCACCTCGGCTGCTGTCTTACCTCCATTGCTTACTGCTGTCGTTTCCGCATGTGACCCAGCCACTCAGGATTCCGTAATTCCGACACTGAAACTTCGTGATTCGTGCGCCAACAGTTATCACTGACCAGAACATGTTTCAGCCAATCAAAAACGCTGGGCGACCTCACAGTACTTTGGATTATGTCTTGTCTCGAAATCTTTTCGCGTAATATCACTGCCCTTAATTATAGCATAAACAATTTTTTATTTTAGGTTACTTCTCATTGCAGATCCTACAGCTAAAGTTTTTAATTGTGTAAACGCCTTAACTCGTTCGAAAGGTTGGCCTGAACACCAGATACTCGTGGTTGTTCACGGACTAGGCAGAATGAGACTCGGTAAGCTCGAGCCCGCTCCTTCGACAAGAAGACCGTTCTGCCACTTGTCGGCGCCACGTGGTCGCGATACGAACAATCATAGCCAATTGTATTATTTGTATGTTTTTGTCTAGGGACTAGGGAAGTTTTATACAAATTAAACTGAGATTATATAAAAGGCTGAAAAGGGATTTTAATTAACTTAATAAATAGGTACAATAATAATAATCAAGGGATAGGAAAATGTCGCGGATTGGTATAAGGACAAGCTAAACCTCAAACACACATACATGTCCGCTGCGTCTGCAATTGGATCACAGATCTATCAGACACGCCCAGGTGAACTCTGAGCCAATAACAGATACGCAAGGAAACAAGTACAGAACCTCGTGCCACCTGGTGTGAGGTAACAGTGGCTACGCACAGGTTCAGCAGCCAATGAACAGAAAGCGGAGTCTTCGAAATATACGAGACAGCGGGATTCTAGCTTGTACGTCGTTTAAAACGCGAAAATTTCCCGTCACTAATTGTAAGTTGTTGGCTAGAGAGGACTAAATCATGTACAAACGACGTATTATGACTAATCTGTATGCAACGTTGGTGTAGGACGAACGTGTTATGACTGGAAGCGACGTGCGGCACGCCAAGTTATAGCTAGAGACCTGAAAAATTCGCGAGTTCTATGACCTGCAGGTTAGACTCCACAGTCTCATGTACACATGTGCCGATGTCAATTGCGCATTGGTCGTCTGCTGTCACAGTGGAAGGCGACGATTGGGTCAGCGTTCTCCAGGACTTAACAAACACAGTGTGGTCCAATGGCTGAGGTTTCTATAAACACACGTGTTTTGAGTTCTAGCTTGTCCCAAAATGAATCCGCGAATTCTTCAGGTCTCTAGTTATTGCTGCTTGTTGAGGGTTGTTCTTCTCGGCGTGGGATCCACAGANTGAATCCGCGAATTCTTCAGGTCTCTAGTTATTGCTGCTTGTTGAGGGTTGTTCTTCTCGGCGTGGGATCCACAGACAGACCCCGTGCAAGGTGCTGCCGTGTGTTATGTAGTCTCTGGTGGCGTAGTTGTCTCAAGTACCGCGCCGCTGGGAGGGGAGATCCACTGGTGCTTCTGTGTTGTGTTTCCCTGACTATATCCACGGCGATGTGTCTCGGACAATCCCCTCCTGGCCTTGATACCGATGCCTCAATGCATCATATTTGGCTTTTCCGCGTCGTCACGACTCAATACAATATGCATGAGGTACTCACGAAACAACGGTCCTATCTGTACAAATACATTTTACAAGTCACGAAATAGTTTCATTAGTAAAATTTACTTAAATGCTATTGAAAGGAGTCGACTTGTATTAAGAGAAACTGCTCTTTGTACTTTTATCGAACAAGCTACTTTGAAACGAATGAGACGATTGAGCAAATCAGAAATCCTAAAGTTAACACTTTTACGCATGCAAATATTTATGACTAGGGCCGGTGACTTTTCGCGTAAACATCCGAGCACACAGCAGACTTCAATACTATATACACACCTCAGCTGTTGTTACATGTCCNTGACTTTTCGCGTAAACATCCGAGCACACAGCAGACTTCAATACTATATACACACCTCAGCTGTTGTTACATGTCCATTGGCTGTTGGTGCCGTGTCCGTCTTCGACCAAGTCACCCAGGACTAAGTAACTCCGACACCGAACCTTCGTGATTCGTGCGTAAACGGTTAACACGGGCCAGAACATGTTTTAGCCAATCAAAGGAGCTGGACGACCCTACAGTGCTTCGGACTGTATCTTGTCTCGAAATCTTTTCGCGAAATATCACTGCCCCTGTTTATGACGGGTTACGTTTGAATCTGTTTATCTCGCAACATAAGTGTGTTACCACGCATGTAAAGCAAATCATTTACACGATCGGGCAATATTCGGCACCGTCTACTGCTAATGGTTCATCCATCATTAAAAAAATTGGCTTGACGCTACATAACTTTACACTCTACAGTTGTATTGTAGACGCAACTTAACGGCTCTGTCAGAGTAATGAGTGATGTGTGAGAGAGAGGTCCAACTTGACAGTTATTTCGTTCTCCGCTCACAGTAGCCACTTTTGACTGCTCGAATGATCAAATGCAGTTTGAGCTACCGAAGTGTTTTTTTTTTTTTTTTCAATGAGCGAGTTTTACCTGTCCATTTCTGACTACTCGATCTCGCCGTAAAATACCGCTCGCTCACATAGTAGATAAGTACACAAAGACGATATGGTGTGGCAGCTCCTTTGATGTGGGGGTACCTGTTCTCTGATTATCTGCGCGAGGTCCTGGAACGAGACTTGTTTCTGCAGGTGGCAACTGGTTCGTTATTGGCCCGTCTACCAGCGGGCGGGTAGGTTACCAGGCGGTGATTGGCGAACGGCGTTCCAACATTTTGCCGACCAGTGACGCCATTTTACTGACACGCGCTGATGGGTAACGACTTCCGTATTTCGCAAAAATATTTCCACACAATTTCAATAACCTACGGACGTTCCAGCAGTTTTTTTCCCCCTCATATTGCCGACGTGTTTTTGTGAGAACAGATATACCTTATTGACTGGACAATCGGAGTTAGGTAACTTCAATGTTGTACGTCTGTGATACGCGCGCAGACACATTAAGACGCGAAGCACGGAAACTATCCAATCACGACAGTGCATCTGAGCGACAGGGTTATGAAACTCAGCAGGTCGTGAAATCTTTTCAATAAAATCAGCCGTCGTCACTGATGGGTTCGCTAAATAAGCTGTTGTGTCACATCTGTGATTTAATTAATACCTGGTTTTGTCTGAGGTAAATCAGGTTTAAACACCGGGGCAAACAGCCAACGAACAGAAAACTGAGGTTCAGAAATATATAGAACCTTTACAATGAAACGCCCTAATTTCAGATGTGTTGTAAAAATCGGTAAATTAATTTTTCTCAGTTCTGCCCGTCCTTCTGCTTCCTGTAGGTGTTCAAATTACCGACTTAATTTTCCCGCTTCTCTCGGCTGCCGCCTGGAGCACTGTAGTTAGTTTACACCAAGATGGCGTCGGTTCAGCAAAAAAACGCAGGCAGTTGTGTGGTTTTCAGAGTTTAAGTCTACTGTGCGGGTGCAAAGGGATTCTCGACGTGTTTTTCAAACGGCAGCACCTGATGCAAGGAGGATTAAGGAATGGCACCGCAAGTTCTTGGTGATGGGTAGTGTTTTGAAAGGCACAGGCGGAGGCCGGAAACGTGTATACGACGAACACGCTGAGAATAACAGGCAAGCATTCTCCAGCAGCCCAAGGAAGTCAATTCGCCGGGCTTCACGGGAACTGCAGATGCCACGATCGACTATACATAAGGTGCTTCGAAAGCAGTTGCGTCTGTATGCGTACAAGTTGCGGATTTCGCAGGAGCCGACACCTGAAGACGAACCACAGCGACACCAGTTTTCCTGCGAGGTGCTGGAGCGAGTCGACGGAGACGACGACTATCTGACCAAGGTTGTGTTTTCTGACGAAGCCACCTTTCATGTNTAATCTCGCTTCATCCAGATGTGCTCTCAAGACCTCGTTGTTAAGAGCCGCCCAGACCTTGTCACTCACTCACTCGTTTGAGTATGAAGGGGTTTACACAATTTAAACCTTAAGCTGTAAGAAGTAGGGACAGTTAGCAGTAACTTAACAAAACTTTAGTGTACGCAACAGCGATTTATTTATATTTCCCCTTTTCTAAAAACGACTGAAAAAATGTAAATGTTCTTAAATCAATGCCCATTTATATTTTAATTTCTAACCACACACCATAAAGATGTGTTTTTATTATAGCTAGGGCCACTGACTTTTCACGAAAAAAATCCGAGCACACAGTAGACTGCAATACTATATACCCACCTCGGCTGCTGTCTTACCTCCATTGCTTACTGCTGTCGTTTCCGCATGTGACCCAGCCACTCAGGATTCCGTAATTCCGACACTGAAACTTCGTGATTCGTGCGCCAACAGTTAGCACTGACCAGAACATGTTTCAGCCAATCAAAAACGCTGGGCGACCTCACAGTACTTTGGATTGTGTCTTGTCTCGAAATCTTTTCGCGTAATATCACTGCCCCTAATTATAGCATATACAATTATTTATTTTATGTTACTTCTCACTTTGCGGATTGGTTTAAGGACAAGCTAAACCTCAAACACACATACATGTCCGCTGCGTCTGCAATTGGATCACAGATCTATCAGACAGACTCAGGTGAACTCTGAGCCAATAACAGATACGCAAGGAAACAAGTACAGAATCTCGCGCCGCCTGGTGTGAGGTAACAGTGGCTACGCACAGGTTCAGCAGCCAATGAACAGAAAGCGCAGTCTTCGAAATGCATAAGACAGTGGGATTCTAGCTTGTACGTCGTTTAAAACGCGAAAATTTCCCGTCACTAATTGTAAGTTGTTGGCTAGAGAGGACTAAATCATGTACAAACGACGTATTATGACTAATCTGTATGCATGGTTGGTGTAGGACGAACGTGTTATGACTGGAGCGACGTGCGGCTCTCCAAGTTATAGCTAGAGACCTGAAAAATTTGCGAGTTCTATGACCTGCAGGTTAGACTCCACAGTCTCATGTACACATGTGCCGATGTCAATTGCACATTGGTTGTCTGCTGTCACAGTGGAAGGCGACGATTGGGTCAGCGTTCTCCAGGAGTTGTCAAACACAGTGCGGTCCAATGGCTGAGGTTTCTATAAACACACGTGTTTTGAGATCTAGCTTGTCCCAAATTGAATCCGCGAATTCTTCAGGTCTCTAGTTATTGCTGCTTGTTGAGGGTTGTTCTTCTCGGCGTGGGATCCACAGACAGACCCCGTGCAAGGTGCTGCCGTGTGTTATGTAGTCTCTGGTGGCGTAGTTGTCTCAAGTACCGCGCCGCTGGGAGGGGAGATCCACTGGTGCTTCTGTGTTGTGTTTCCCTGACTATATCCACGGCGATGTGTCTCGGACAATCCCCTCCTGGCCTTGATACCGATGCCTCAATGCATCATATTTGGCTTTTCCGCGTCGTCACGACTCAATACAATATGCATGAGGTACTCACGAAACAACGGTCCTATCTGTACAAATACATTTTACAAGTCACGAAATAGTTTCATTAGTAAAATTTACTTAAATGCTATTGAAAGGAGTCGACTTGTATTAAGAGAAACTGCTCTTTGTACTTTTATCGAACAAGCTACTTTGAAACGAATGAGACGATTGAGCAAATCAGAAATCCTAAAGTTAACACTTTTACGCATGCAAATATTTATGACTAGGGCCAGTGACTTTTCGCGTAAACATCCGAGCACACAGCAGACTTCAATACTATATACACACCTCAGCTGTTGTTACATGTCCATTGGCTGTTGGTGCCGTGTCCGTCTTCGACCAAGTCACCCAGGACTAAGTAACTCCGACACCGAACCTTCGTGANAGCAATGCGACTGGTGGAACCACCCTCGGGTGGAGAACATCCAGCCACTGCGATTAGAAAGGGCGTTATCTCTTTCTATTGGGAGCATTCAACTGCTGCCAATTAGGAGCTCTGATCAAGCTCCAAAATAGACATGTTCTGGAACAATGGCCTGGCTGGGTGCATCTCCACGTTATGATACCTGACGTGAATATGTCTGTAGTGACAATCTGACAAGGCCTGAATCCCGAGGTGCACTCTTAATATTAAGAGCTCGGAATGGTGTCACCTGTTATACCGTGTCGGATCATGCACAGGAGAGAGAGCTCTGGAGAACGCAATTGCTGTACTAGATTACAGAAGACATGTCCTTAGAAGTACACCGACACGACATGGCGTGGCGACTCCTTCGCTGACTGGCTGCACGAGGCTCCCAGAACGGACCTTGCGTCTGATTGGCCACTGCACACTGCGAAAGGTTCCCGATTGGTTGGGCTGCTGGCGGGCGGGTAGGTTACCAGGCGGTGATTGGCGAACGGCGTTCCAACATTTTGCCGACCAGTGACGCCATTTTGCTGACACGCGCTGATGGGTAACGACTTCCGTATTTCGCAAAAATATTTCCACACAATTTCAATAACCTACGGACGTTCCAGCAGTTTTTTTTCCCCTCATATTGCCGACGTGTTTTTGTGAGAACAGATTTACCTTATTGACTGGACAATCGGAGTTAGGTAACTTCAATGTTGTACGTCTTTGATACGCGCGCAGACACATTAAGACGCGAAGCACGGAAACTATCCAATCACGACAGTGCATCTGAGTGACAGGGTTATGAAACTCAGCAGGTCGTGAAATATTTTCAATAAAATCAGCCGTCGTCACTGATGGGTTCGCTAAATAAGCTGTTGTGTCACCTCTGTGATTTAATTAATACCTGGTTTGGTCTGAGGTAAATCAGGTTTAAACACCGGGGCAAACAGCCAACGAACAGAAAACTGAGGTTCAGAAATATATAGAACGTTTACAATGAAACTTCCTAATTTCAGATGTGTTGTAAAAATCGGTAAATTAATTTTTTTTAGTTTTTCCCGTTCTTCTGTTTCCTGTAGGTGTTCAAATTACCGCCTAAATTTTCCCGCTTCTCTCGGTTGCCGCCTGGAGCACTGTAGTTAGTTTACACTAATATGGCGTCGGTTCAGCAAAAAACGCAGGCCGTTGTGTGGTTTTCAGAGTTTAAGTCTACTGTGCGGGTGCAAAGGGAGTTTCAGCGTGCTTTTCAAACGGCAGCACCGGATGCAAGGAGGATTAAGGAATGGCACCGCAAGTTCATGATGATGGGTTGTGTTTTGAAAGGTACAGGTGGAGGCCGGAGACGTGTATACGACGAACACGTTGAGAATAAAAGGCAAGCATTCTCCCGCAGCCCAAGGAAGTCAATTATCTGGGCTTCGCGGGAACTGCAGATGCCGCGATCGACTATACATAAGGTGCTTCGAAAGCAGTTGCGTCTGTATGCGTACAAGTTGAGGATTTCGCAGGAGCCGACACCTGAAGACGAACCACAGCGACACCAGTTTTCCTGCTAGGTGCTGGAGCGAGTCGACGGAGACGACGACTATCTGACCAAGGTTGTGTTTTCTGACGAAGCCACCTTTCATGTTTCTGGTGCAGTTTACGCCACGAAAGTGCGACCTTCACGATCTCCGTTCCAGGATTGTGGAAGCAATCCTCGCCGTTACTCCGGGCATGTTGCAGCGGACGTGGACGGAAATCGAGTACAGACAGGAGATTACTGCTTGCGTGTCACCACAGAGGTTAACGTATTAGTACACTGATTTTTTTCCCTAAAACTTGAACTGCTGTGTGACTCGTCCGCATCAACAAATTTCCCACATTTCAATTCTCTCACTCCTGAGAACCTTACGAAATTAGGGCTTTTTATTGTGGACATTCTGTATGCCACAGACACTGAAAAAAAAAGTAGGTGCATAGAAGCGAAATAGCGAGGCGGTGCCTCTGATGTAAGCAACTCGGCCGCTCATGGGCCGTGCGAAGCTGATTGGTTGCACGTTATGGAATACTTCCTGTTGGTTTGGGCTACCGTCTGGCAAGTGAGTCTCCTGGTACTGGTAGGTGAACTACGTTCCACCATATTGCTGGACGGTGACGCCATTTTGCTGGCGTGTGTGGCTAGAACTCGCAATGCACGCCGTCATTTCGCCTCTGTATTCTTAAGTAGTCTGTGGCACATAAAGGTCTACATTACTGGTGGTTTTTAAAACGTGGTATTTCCTTGTACCTTATCATTCATGTATACTAAACAGTTCTTTACTATTAATTTAAAAATAAACTGTATTAACAGTGTATTCCGGTTTAAAGTGATACCGGCTGATTACAAACTGGACTAGGGGCCGCAGTGCTGTAGTGGTTAGACTACTCGTCTTCCACCTAGGCGAGCCGGGTTCTATTCCTGGCGGGGTCACTCCCTGATTTTCGCATGTGGGGAATCTTGCCGGACGACGCCGTTAGTCGGTGGGTTTTCTCGGATATCTCCCGTTTAACCCGCGCTTTCATTCTGGCGTTGCTCCACACTCAGCTCACTTCACACTCATCGGCTCTCGAGACCTCCTCGTGTTACGAGTGGCCCAAATATCTTCACTCAGTCACGAAGTGAGTGGACTGTCATACGGCGCGGGGAGAAGTTTCACCCGAGGAGGCCGTGATGAAGAGGGAGAGAAGGACGAAGAAGGGGGGAAAGAGGGATGGAGGAAGTAACTAACGTAAGACGTGGTCGAAACGGCGCGATGGCAATCAGGCAGCTTCGCGCTCGCAACACGAGACGTCGCGCGACATTGTAGGGCCTGTGGTCAGCCGCAGTGGGACGCACAGTGTTTAAGCCACTTGCGTTTACTTAACTCTGCGACCAGCGGTTCCCTCGATGTCCGTGCTCGGCTACGCGGCTCGCACGCCCGGCGAGCACGCGAGTCTGGCCACTGAGTAATCAACCCCTTAATGTAAACACTAATATTTCGACTTAGGTGTTGCGGAAGAGGAATATTTTCGCGTGAGATGTACTTGAGAATGGCTTGAAACAACCGACACTCTGGAAGCCCTGGAATTGGTTTCAGTAGATGCATGGCATAGGAAGCAACCAATTATCAAATTGCTGGTGTGCCAGCGGCAACCACCGGCATTACCTTGGGAAAGTGGATGTCTGCATTGGTGCTAACTTCTTGACTTGCTCTGCACCGACCATAATTTCACCTGATCTGCAACGTGCCAGATGTGAACGATAAACTCATGATAATATGTTAAAGGGGTTAAGGAACCTCTCTAGTAAACTATTTTTAACGCTTGCACGTCGCATCCGACCATAAGAAAGCTTTACGACGGCGATGGAAAACAACGTAAACAAGCATCGCGGGGGTTCTGTTTCCTCAGCATTTCAAGCGGCGACTACGGCAATCTGTTGAGAAAATATATAAATCATTCATACTGTATTTTAAAACACTGTTTTACAGAAGAATAAACATGGTAAACCGACGGCCTTACTAACAGCTATTTTCGCTGACTTTTGGCACTTTCCAACCACCGCATTTGTGTGTCAGTAACCTAGTCTATGAACGGGCGACAANATCCAATCTGCGCCAATTTGAGAAAGGGTTGCACGTCTGTCACGTTTAATGATTCTCGTCATTCGTCGTTTGTCCCTTTCTTTTGCGATCTTTTTCCGGCCACAGCGATGTCGAAGATGTGATGTTTTACCGTATTCCGGATATTCACGGTACACTCGTGAAATGGTCGTACGCGAACATCCAAATGTTATCGCTACCTCGGAAATGCTATGTCCCATCTCTCATGCACCGACTATAACACCATGTTCAAACTCACTTAAATCTGGATAGCCTGCCATTGTAGCAGCAGTAACCGATCTAGCTGCCGACCGCATCGCGTTACTCTGATTGGTTCCCTACCTCTGTTATTTGAATACGCACGCCTATATCAGTTTTTTTGGCTCTTCAGTGTAGCTATAAATGGAAATATTCCGTAATTATTTTCTATATTATGTCGGAAGCTGCTGCTAACAAGGGGACCCGTATGACAACTAGTAGGCTGCTTGAGAGAATACTCACGTAAGCTGCCTCATTGACCCCCAACGACTGTCGGGGAAGTGGCTCCGGTTGTCTCGGTGGCTAGGGTGTTCGCCTCCTGTCTAGGCGTACAGGCTTTGTCTCCCGGCGGGGTCGCTGCCGGAGTTTCGCTCGNCGATCTAGCTGCCGACCGCATCGCGTTACTCTGATTGGTTCCCTACCTCTGTTATTTGAATACGCACGCCTATATAAGTTTTTTTGGCTCTTCAGTGTAGATATAAATTGAAATATTCCGTAATTATTTTCTATATTATGTTGGAAGCTGCTGCTAACAAGGGGACCCGTATGGCAACTAGTAGGCTGCTTGAGAGAATACTTACGTAAGCTGCCTCATTGACCTTCAACGACTGTCGGGGAAGTGGCTCCGGTTGTCTCAGTGGCTAGGGTGTTCGCCTCCTGTCTAGGCGTACAGGCTTTGTCTCCCGGCGGGGTCGCTGCCGGAGTTTCGCTCGTGGGTTTCGTGCCAGACGACGCCGCTGGTCTGCGGGTTTTCTCAGCAATCTCCCCTTCACCCCACTCTTGAATTCTGGCAATGCTCCACACCCACCCCGCTTCTCCCTCGCCAGCTAACAGGACTCCGATATCAAGACCGTGCTGGAACTGAAGACCGCCTCAGTCGTGGGGGAGGCATTTACTCGTAAAATAAGTTCTTTCGCTACTTCTGAATATTTTGTGACGCCGCTTTCAAACAAACGCCGATTTGCAGATTCTGGAGCACACTACGGTGCTTTTGGATCCAAAAATTTTTTTAGTCCTTCCAGTCCCTGTGGCCATGATCGGGGACATGTTGCACATGGAGGACATTTATGGTTCGCACTGTACACAACAAGGAATCGGTGGCAGGTGTTTTGAGTATCTTCGTTTTGAGTATTCTGATTAATTGGAAGTTTCTGCACCTTTAGTTAGTGAGTGGTTAATGCTGATGTCAACGAACATGTAGGAAGTTGTTCACTGGTTGCGAGAATTACGCTCCATATCAGTACAGCACACATCAAGAAATTAAATGAATGCAGCTCTTGAGCTCGCAAATTAATCCGGGAATGAACGGATTAACGGTTCCACGAATGTGATATTATTAGAGACCTGGGGAATTCGCGGTTTCATTTTGGGAAAAGCTAGAATTCAAAACACGTGTGTTTATGTGACTTTAGCCATTGGTTCACGCGGTGTTTGACGCCTCCTGGAGAACGCTGGCCCAATCGTCACCTTCCACTGTGGCACAAGACAACCTATGCGCAGTTGATATCGGAATGTTTGTACATAAGACTTTAGAGTCTAGCCTGCGGGTCATTGAACTGGCGAATTTTCGAGGTCTCTATATATTATTGATGGAAAGATTTGCATAGAGAAAGTTTTCGGGCTATATGTTCAATCCTCTCAAAATATGTATAGCACTCTTGCCTGACATGAGCCGTTTGAAAGTGTCACCGGCGCTGACATTTTGTCTATTCAAACAAAGGAGACATGTGAGATTTTGTATTGAAACGCTTGAAGGTAAGTCTGTAGCCGCAATATGCAGCATGGACCGCGGAGGGAGGGTCCCCCCGTTTGATAAATAGAAGAAGGGGAAAGGAGGGATTAGGAGAGTAGGTTCGCTGGCTCATCCACTCGGCTAGTGAGACCTTCGCGCACGCATCTTTACCATCCTATCTGTAGGGCAATGACGTTTACCAGCCATGGCCTAAAGGAACTACATGCCTGCTTGATGAGCTATTCGAACGCGTCGCATTTTGCGAACCTCGTCACTCGCTACACACCCACACGAGTGTAAGCATAATGGACATCACATGGCGTTTTGTGAGAGTCGAATAATTACAACTGTTTTAAAGTTATTGCAAGAACAAATTGCCTCTCGTGTGGTTTGTCTAGTAAAATAGGAAGACTTAAGTAATATGTCAAAACCTTGCGTATTCGTCAAATATTAAGATTAATAAAATAAACAGGTGCATAAAAACTACGATGTTTTATATCATTTTATTTGCAGGCAATTAAATCTATTTAATTTATTATCAATATTGTCGATGTCGATAAAACCTGGAAGTACATTTTTGCATTTTTGCATTCTTTTGTGGTTAAATTTGTTATTTCAGAAAATGTGTTTACTTAGCTTTATAAGTGCAGAAAACTATAACCTCGTCGCAGATTTCCATTGTCTCGAGCTTAAATGAATGCGGCATTTACTACCATTTGTCTCGTATCCTGCTATTATGAATAAATTTATCGCTTAACCAACAAAATTAGGCAATTATATCGACAAATAATCAGCTCGGCCGGAAACACAAGTTAGTTTATAGGCAACGAGAATCATATCATCCTGACAGGTTATTCATCTCACAAAGATACGCCACCGACAAGGAAAAGAAAACTGCTGGAACGTACGTAGGATATTGAAATCTAGCATGTGCGAATATGTTTTCACGAAATTCGGGTGTCCATACTTATACGATCCGATTAAATGTGTAGAGTTATGTACTTAGTTCTCATTGCTGTAATTACAACTATTGTTCTGTTAGTCGTCATTACCCTTGCAGTTTTNAATTACAACTATTGTTCTGTTGGTCGTCATTACCCTTGCAGTTGTTTAAGAGCCGAATTCGGTGAAGAATTGTAAATAGTTGACCGGGTTGATTTTTGGGTGGTATCAGGTTGAGAATTCTGAAGAATTACCTTTGTTGTTTAACTATGGGTTTAACTTCAGACAGCCGCGTTCGAGTTTGTTTTGCCTGTGCAATCGGAGCACCGTTTGTTTGAAACATCGTAGGGAGGAACGCGACAACAATAAACAACCGAAATTAAACTCGTCGAGTGCCGTGGAATTGCGCCAGGAAGAGGATTTCCATCTTGCAAGGGGAGAGACACCCGCGAACCACGATGACAATTTCTCACGTGTTCAACCTCGTCGATCTCGCATTAGTTCGTGAGCTCGAGTGTGATATTTTGGCGAAGGCTGTACGCACGTCGAGCGTGATTCTTGCCACCAGTGGTAAATACTCTGCATACTCGGTCACACTAGCGTTAACCATACATAAACTTAAGGTTCAGGAACTAGTCGTGAATCGTACTAACAGAAAGATACTCTTTCAAAGTTTCGGCAAGGGTACTTTGTTTGC
This sequence comes from Clitarchus hookeri, assembly GCA_002778355.1. Taxonomy (NCBI): domain Eukaryota; kingdom Metazoa; phylum Arthropoda; class Insecta; order Phasmatodea; family Phasmatidae; genus Clitarchus; species Clitarchus hookeri. The sequence goes on from NQII01004346.1 coordinate 203,337, forward strand.
GTACTACACCGGCCAAAAGTATCCTTCATGTTTCTCATGGCCACGATTGTGAAAACTGTTAATGCATATGTGTCGTTTTATGTGAGCCCTGAGTATCACAGATATTTATTAAGTTTCGACGTTAATAATATAACGTTTTTTTTTTTTTTTTTAAAGTCTACGCCAGTGCAAGATTATCGATGTATAAGGTTTTCGATCAGCAGTGGCATGTGGTGAAGTGTTGCAAGACAAGCTATTGCTTGCCCAGTGCTCTTCAATTTCGGCACACGCAGCAGGAACCAGTAACCAGAGTGGAGCCGGGAGAAACTGAATATACTGCGGCCACTCACGAGAGGGCAGCGAGGCACCCATTACACACCTGCCGTGACGTCAACTACACTACTTCTTTTAAGTTGACGATGTGTAAACTAGCAAATGATTAGGTAAAGTGTATAATTTTATTTGTTGGCACACGCTGTTTCGATGTAATTACGTTGCTTGGTATGTTTTATTCTTTCCTTTTAAAGCACAGCTTTCCGTTCGTGGTTTACACTGCCATATATAAGCAAAGTTTGAATTCATTAAAATATATTTAGCATCTCCTATATGGCAGTCACTATTAAATAGTTCAAATATGAAAACTAAAATTAAAAGACAGGTAGGTTTCTTTTAAGTAAAATATGACAGAAAATTCTGTAAGTTGTAAAAAAAATTATCTTTTGTTAGTTATGTTGTAAACATAAAAAATAAATTTTCAGTTCGCACACTCTTTTGCACATATTGTTATAATTACTCATAAGGATAAGTTAATATATTAAGTCCAATTATTTCATCTAGAACGCAAATTTTCTTAATTAACTTATAAAACTACTTATGAAATTATTTGTAATGTCTTATGTTCTTTGCGCTGCACGACGATCGTCCTGTCGATCTCTGCAATGCTGTAAGTGGCAACCACATACACTGTTATCTTTGGCGTTTATGAATGTTTCGCTAAGGCGATTTTCAAAATTGGATGATTCCGTCTTTTTCGTCCTCCGTGGACATTTTCTCAGCCATGTAACATCTCTAACTTACTGCTGTTTGGCGTATTGCCTTTTTCTACTATCTAATGATTTGATGTTGGGAATCACCACCTTCGATGAGTAATGCTACGTATCGCGTTATTGTTTATGTTTGAGTGATAACATATTTCGGGTATTTTACATAAAATTTCTTTGAATTCTTAAAGTGCGGTGCATGACTTGAGGTGAATGTGATTCTCTAGTTGATAGACGTCAGGTTGCTGGCCCTGGAACTTCAGATGGATTTCTGATCGAGTGTATCCTCTTCACCCGAGGCAACATGTCCTGTTAACGAGTTTGCCTCGGCGTTTCTGCCAGTTTCGCCAGTGGACCAGCGATGCCCAACAAACCAATATGATTTTGGGCTAAATCAATAGCCATGCGCGTGCATACTGCTACGTTCGGACTTTAAATGTTAGTTACAATTTTTTTTTTAAATAGCATAAAAAAATGTGTTATCAAGTAATGTAATATTATCAAAAAAAATTCTTTAGATCCTGGGCTACATTGATATAACCCACTGATTGTGAAAGTATTTATAAGACTCTAATTATATTAAAAATAATATTTTTCCAACAAAAAAGAAATTGCATATGTAATGATATTTGATAATTGTCTTCACATCATTATATTTTCCAAAAGATATTATATGTGTTCTGAGCTGCGAATGTTATTTTTTTACGGTAATTAAAAATTAATTTACCTCAACCGAGACTCTTCTTAATTTTTTTAGTTGTTTTTTTAGTTATTATACACTGTTGTAATCGTTTTGTTATATATCGCATACAAAATTATTCTGAGGAACTCAGGAATCATTTGGCTCAACATACTTTCCTTTAAATCGCCTTTGCTCACAATTTTCTTATTTAAAAAAAACACACAGAAGTAACCATGGATTCGCGCCCAGAACCTCACCCTTACGGCGGCGGTTGGGCCGAGGATGTGCCAGTCCCAGGTGAGAATTAACTTCCTTATGTCGGATTGCTGTTTACCCAGTTGCCACGTAAGGAGGCGGGTCAATAGCACAGGGCAAAACATAGCTTACCCCACAATAGTTTAAGTCCAACGGCTAACGTGTACAGATATGGAAAGTAACCCTTATTGCATGGCGGCACACTAGAATTTACAGCCTTGCAAACACGCAGGCGTTGATGTGAAGCTGCCATCAATGAGGTATTTACTTTTGATTGGGCTGCACGTTATTGGGCTATTTTTCCGCTCATGTCTTATAATCTGTGGCTCAAGATGGCGTGTAAAGGAGGCCCTACCACGAAATTTTAACGCGAATGTTACAGGATTCAACTCTTTGTCACTGTTTCACGGTCCTCGTTGTGTCCGACCTCCTTTTCTTCAGCTGTCTCAATTGTCTCTGTTAAAGTCTGCTTTCTTCTCACCTGAATAAGATGAACGATTATACATACCACAGGATATCGCCGGTTGTGATAACTCAGGTGAGGATTTGAGTTCGGCCTCAGAAATTAGTCAGACTCAGAATATCTGAGCATCGAGCTTCTTATCGATTCTTGGCGATTCGTGCGCAAACGGTTAACACGGGCCAGAACATTTTTTAGCCAAACAAAGAAGCTGGACGACCCTACATTGCTTTCGACTGTACCTTGTCTCGTAATCTTTTCGCGAAATATCACTACCCCTACCAATACAAGAAGGAAGTTATTTCGTATTTATCATTTTGGTGCATAATCGAAAGACAAATTGTACATATTTCACTCTAGAGTAACCGATTTCTGCTGGCAGTTTGATGAGGCGGTATCCCAAGACTACCTTAAGATATTTTATTGGGTCAACTTATCTGTAGTCTGACCTGCACTCATCTGTGCACAACACATTTGCCAAACCGTTATTTTATTCACTACGCTGTACTGACAATAACATGGACGGTGTTTGGTAAAGTGTCTACACTTGTTACTTACTAGACAGTAAATTTGGTCAGAATCGTGATATTCTTAGTGTATTTTAGAGCTAATCCGTAAAATGGGGGAAAAAAAAATTAGTACCTTTTAAAACGGCCTAGAATTGGACGACTTATATATATTGGACTTTTCTGTTGTTCTGTTATTCAGCCCTTCTGTCGTGCGGCTCAGTTTGCAAAAATTAAATCTCTCCTCTCCACTATATCAGATATGTAGTGTAAATGTTCATGGCGTCGGTATAGTCCATTCACGGTTACTTCCTACTTTTCTGAAGCCCTGCTGAAGTTCTACTTAAGGATTTCCTCCGCCTTATGCAAACAAAACTTAACCAAGTCTAGACAATTACANTAGACAATTAAACCAAAGGGACTACGTACTGCATTCGTGCGCACTCTGTGTGATAATATAAGTCACATAAGAACTATTTCCTACTAGACATTACAAACACATTTTTCTCTTTTTTTTATTACTATCAACTATGAAATTAATGTTATAATTTGCACATAAAATTCAAGTAAAAAGTTCGTTTTAATTAAAAATAAGTTATTTTTAAGGTAACCCAGGTATAAAACCCTTCTGATAAAAATGATATTTAGTAAACAACGCGTCATACATGGGGTGATTTTTCAAAAATTTGGGTTCAAGAAGCGTGAAAACACCGTGAGTGGACTAACGGTCTGTTTTGCGGCGCTGCAGGTGGTTCGAGGTAAGTGGTGGGGGTGGAAGGAGGTCGGTGTGAAGCACGGGTCAGGCATCTGACGGCGAGGTTGTGTACGATGTCTGTTCTCGGCGCCCGGAGNACTGCATTCGTGCGCACTCTGTGTGATAATATAAGTCACATAAGAACTATTTCCTACTAGACATTACAAACACATATTTATTCTCTTTTTTTTTATTATTAATAATAGCTATGAAATGAATGTTATAATTTGCAGATAAAATTTAAGTAAAAGTTCGGTTTAATTAAAAATAAGTTATTTTTAAGGTAACCCAGGTATATAACCCTTCTGATGAAAAGTATATTTAGTAAACAACACGTCATACATGGGGTGATTTTTCAAAGGTTTCGGTTCAAGAAGCGTGAAAATACCGCTAGTGGTCTAACCGCGGCACTGCAGGTGGTTTGAGGTAAGTGGTGGGGGTGAAAGGAGGTCGGTGTGAAGCACGGGTCAGGCATCTGACGGCGAGGTTGTGTACGATGTCTGTTCTCGGCGCCCGGAGNACTGCATTCGTGCGCACTCTGTGTGATAATATAAGTCACATAAGAACTATTTCCTACTAGACATTACAAACACATTTTTCTCTTTTTTTTATTACTATCAACTATGAAATTAATGTTATAATTTGCACATAAAATTCAAGTAAAAAGTTCGTTTTAATTAAAAATAAGTTATTTTTAAGGTAACCCAGGTATAAAACCCTTCTGATAAAAATGATATTTAGTAAACAACGCGTCATACATGGGGTGATTTTTCAAAAATTTGGGTTCAAGAAGCGTGAAAACACCGTGAGTGGACTAACGGTCTGTTTTGCGGCGCTGCAGGTGGTTCGAGGTAAGTGGTGGGGGTGGANTAGTGGTCTAACCGCGGCACTGCAGGTGGTTTGAGGTAAGTGGTGGGGGTGAAAGGAGGTCGGTGTGAAGCACGGGTCAGGCATCTGACGGCGAGGTTGTGTACGATGTCTGTTCTCGGCGCCCGGAGGTAGACGCCAGACCTATTGCCGCTCTGGCAGGTAATGGGCCCACCACTCTGATTTACCGCGCTGCAATAGCTGGCCTGGGGTGCCGGCCACCTCGTCATTAATGAACTCCTCACCACTGCCTCGAGTAACTTAGGCTGTGTCTCAATTGTCAGTACAGACTTGTTAAGTATATGTAGGTTTTATAAAGAAATACTCCGGATCACTTGAATAAATTGTTTATTAGTTTTAAGAAAGAACAATGTAATTTCAACAAGGCACATAGCGCCATGACACAACAACGGTAGCTTGATAGCTAATAATTTGTTTACAGTATTGCCATCTTAAGAATATAAAAACTTTTAATATTGCATTGTATATTATATTACAACATTATATACATATACCTACTTGCCGTCACCCCGACTATTAAGACGGCTTTTGTCTCGCTATACTTGACTCGTCGCACAACCTGAGGTAAATAACACCAACTACTAGAAAAATAAACACGTGTTTTGTCATTCTGAGCTAACAACTCTATGGTTTTTGCTGTAAATACACATTTTGTGTTCTACGTTGTTCGTCTTTGGTTGCGTTTATTTCTATGGTGTTGTGAGGTGGTGTTGAACAAAAAAATAACAATAATGCATTTGTCATGTGTAACAGTTAGGTTGTTATAAACGCAGGAATAATGTTGCACATTGGTTGCTTCGTAGATCAACAAGCCGGCGGATAAGGAGAACCACAAAAAGTTCCTATCATAGGTTACGAACGTGACGTCGTTTGAAAACAAACATGGCGGCCGCCGATAGTACGCAAATTCACCCAGCAAGTACAGAAGCTGTGTGTTCTATACTAGGAATTGAAATGGCGCCAGTATATAAATACTGAAGTCACAGACGGGGCGTAGTATGGACATGTATATACTTGAAGGGAGTTGAGAGACAGTCTAAAGGTTACCGCTCTGCATCTACGAATCGGAGCATACGTCTTCATCCCGTAATCTCGTAGCCGGGTCAGGGCCGCGGTGGTGTAGTGGTTAGATTACTCGCCTCATACCAAGGCATACCGGGTTCGATTCCCGGAGTAGTAACCCCCCGGGTTTTCGCATGTGGGAATCGTGCCGCACGATGCCGCTGGTCAGCGAGTTTTCTCGGGGCT
>NQII01004347.1:10569-51817 GCA_002778355.1 Clitarchus hookeri
AACTCGAACGAGCCGAACCTGTGCGGCAAGACGGAAGATTAACGTTACGCTGGCCATTTTTGCAAATGAAGAATGAAGATGTGAGCCCGATTTTACACGTTCACGAGTGACGTAGATTTTAAATATTATTTGCGACCAGCATTTAACTTTCGTACAACGTCATAGATAAGGTCGAAATTTTAGTGCAACGAGAAGACGAACTGTTTTAAGCGTGAGAGCAATGACTGATTCTGTGTTCAGCACCGCAACGATGGAATTTTTCTCTGTCAGCGTGATTCTTATTTTTCCCAGTAGTCCTGGGGAGAGAAGCTTGTTTATTTTACTGAGCTAGCACCATGACAACCCACTGCTATAATATGTCACTCTTAAGACTTGATTCTCTCTTTAATTAAATATAATATAAGCTGCAAACTACAATTTTATAGTTTCATGAGAAATCCGAATTTGACAACGTAACCAGTCCAATATAAAAACTACCACGTATGCGGTACACTGATAAGTACACTGTCAAAATAATTCTGGTAAATTTCTTAAACTGTGATGGAAGTTATTAACCTATATTTACATAGTATGGAAATGACAACACATATGAGGCTGCAAATATAGGAATATTTAGCGTCGCTACAATACTAAGATCGGAACTTCCCTACGCAATACGCATTTAACTCTTTCCTAAATAAGTGTAAGGGCTGTTCACGGTTAAGCGAAAACTTTGAAAATCAACCTTTGAAAAATGTCACTACCCCTACCAGCATATATTATAACGGGAACACTCACTGGCATGCGCCCAGTAAAGTTGGTAACGACGGAAGGAAAGTAGTTCCTTGTTTGAACGTTGAATTAGAAGTGCTAGGTAAACATTTGTGAATACTGAAATTATTTAAATCTCGCATTCTGTTTTTTAATGCATATAAGTGTAATAATTTTCTTTTCTAATCATCGCACAGTTTCACTTGACCGACGCGTGAATAAAGTGGTGGGAAACTTATCTGTGCTTATTCTACATATGGTGAAAGAATACACAATCTGCATCCAAGTAGATATAAAGCAGGGCTTTTTAAATTGCTCAGTTTACCGTGAACTGCATATAAGAACGCTACCGTGTATTTATTGGTAAAAACTTTACCATTCGCACTTTTTCATTATCTGTAAATATGCTGATGCAATGTTTCCAACTAGTTCTTTTGAGTGTATACAGCATTACTCGACAATAACTGTAGGTTATGTTTGCTTTTCTTCGTGCCTTTTTGCAAGCACTTTATAACTCTGTAGTCGATCTCCCGTAGCGCAGTCGGTTGGTGCGCCGCCGGTCTGGGGTGCGGGAGGTTCTGGGTTCGAATCCCAGGTAAGGCATGGGTGTTNAGTCGGTTGGTGCGCCGCCGGTCTGGGGTGCGGGAGGTTCTGGGTTCGAATCCCAGGTAAGGCATGGGTGTTAGTATAAGTTAGGTCATAAGATAGTTTGTAAGCCGTCCCCTGATAAGCCTTCAGGCATACCAGCCGGGGAACGTTAATGAACCCTATACAATACATTATAACTTTATAACAAGAATAAAATCTTCCCGAATTGATGCAATTAATGAAATGCTGTCATNCCCTATACAATACATTATAACTTTATAACAAGAATAAAATCTTCCCGAATTGATGCAATTAATGAAATGCTGTCATCAATTAAACTCATTAAAAATACTTGAATTGAAGTGAGCTGTACTGGGAAAGTTACACGCATTAAAAAAAAAGTGTCCAGTACAGTGCACAAGTTACTAAATTCCTCATTACAAAGAAAAAATTTGTCATATTCTTTAANAAAAAAAAAGTGTCCAGTACAGTGCACAAGTTACTAAATTCCTCATTACAAAGAAAAAATTTGTCATATTCTTTAATATTACATATTGTTTTATTGTCTAAGTAAAACCAAGGACTTTCATAGAAATTGATTTTTTTTCGTCCGTTTGATTATAAACCAGTCTGTCATGTTTAATACATTTGTTATTAATTCATCTTCTTAGTCAAACAATTTTGGCACATCGCATGTCGTAGCCATATTTTTAAACTTATATTTATGTCTTAAAAGTTTCAATAAACCCATGAAAATCTATTTTCGTGAAAATGGAGAAACACGCTGAAATATATTCTCCCCAACAAAGTTATTTCTGTAGTTTCGTGTCACACGCAGGCGCAAAGTAAACTTTGAGAATTCGCACACAAACATTTCACATTGAAAACAACTTCTGTACGATAACTCGGGAACAGCTGCAGGTGCTTCGTGTAACCCCTGGCCGTCAGCGAGCGATCGGAGCAGGCCTTCTCGAAGATATGCTCCAGCGAAGCTTGATTTCTAGACGACCGACGCTGGAAAGGAGCGACATTGGCGGCGGTAGAAACGGAACGCAGCGGTTTGAAGTCGAAATATATATAGTTCGCCATTTCCAAAGACATTCTTGGTCGAGGCTTAATTTGATCCGAAGGGGGGNTCGGGTTGCGCCTGGAAGGTTCGCTGCGTTTCTCCGGGAGGTTGTGAAACGTTTGTAGAAGCGGGTGATGGGAGGAGGGAGGGGTGGTCAATGATGTGGAAACAGGCAGAGCCTGGCGATGACGGGAGATCTAGAGCAGTTTACGTAATGGGGCGCGCGGAGATAAGTCTGCAGGTAATTGGCTCAGCCCGCTCTTGGAGGTTAGGCCGGCCGTGGTGAAAAGAGCTTGTTTGGGAGGGGGGGAGGGGAATACCCACGGGAACCAGGCAGGCTGTAATGTTAGAGTGGAAAATTCGGTGAGGGACGGGGTGGAAGGAGGCTGAAACCTGCGGCGAAAAAATGGAGGTTTACCAGGCCAGAAACTGGATTCGAGCTCTCGAAGTACGGGCTGAGGAAATGCCGAAACGCGTGCCAGTTCAGCCTTGGTCGCACGAACAGAAATATTTACCCCAGCTCCATCAAAGTATATAGCTTTAGTACTACTGACACTTTTTTTTATCCATGCTAAGTGGTCAAGTCTTAGTTAACACCAAAGCAATCTTTGAAACACATAGATGTATATTTGAATGAATTAAGAGATTNCACATAGATGTATATTTGAATGAATTAAGAGATTTGGGTGGCTCTCAACAGCGAGGTCTTGAGAGTATGTACGTTTTAAGTAATGGATAAAAAATTAATAGCTAAATTATTGAATATCTAAATACAAAATTGCATGCATCCACGTTTTTTTTTTTTACCCACATTTGTGTGATTTTATTCATCTTTTAAAGAAATAAATTTCAATGTTCTGTTACACAAGTCACTAACGCGAGGCATTTTCGTACTTTTCTCGCACTCATTCGGAAGCATAGTGTTGATCACTACCGTGTAAGCGGTTATGACAGACGATGTTAAAATATAGCGAAATCCATTTTTCAAAATAAATGCTACTGTTGTAAAATGAGTAAAATGTCACAGAGGCTTCGAAAACTGATTTTTCATACTGGATAAGTTTCCCCAGAAATGTTTTAATCAAATTAATTTCGTTTTCAGCGTCATGTAATGTGTACAGCTGTAACTTAACAAAGTTTTTGTAAACATTTCAAATGTTGTTTGTAAATAAATCCGCGAAAACTGTAATACAGCAGTAACAAAAATTTACTGATATCTAATGAGCCTACTTTCCTCTGCATGGGTGTAAATAAATTTTAGTGAAACTTCTTCGCCAAATTTGAAAGAGATACGGCATAAAAACTTTATTATTTCATGTGGGGCTATCTTACAAAATGGGGGAGAATTGAGGCTTTACATAGACAATTTTGATGGATGTTATTATTACTGCCAGCATACGAAGTTAAGCTGAAAACGTATTTGTAGTTTCACGCGTAAAAAAATTCTGAGCTAAAATGTTTATATGGCCGCCATTTAAAATATGCGTGTCTGGCCCTCTTACAGTTTATAAGATTGTATGGCCTGCCTTAGGGCTACTTAATTGGCAAATTTGGTAGAAATCGGTTGTTTTTATTTCGGATATATAATTGAATATCAATTTGTCATGTGACGCTATTTTTCAAAATGGGGGACAAAAGAGATTTTGTGTAGACACATTTTAAGGCCGTAATATATACAATAAGCATACAAAGTTTCACTGGAATCAGTTACACTGTTTCAACGATATAACATACACATTAAAAAATATGTATGGTATGATATATTTTACGTGTATGAACGTAATTATGCATTTAAATAAATTAAGGATTCGTTGTAAAACACTTTGCAAATGAAGGCGGCCTCGAAAATTATCTCTAGACGTTCCGTGTAGCAGCTGCAGCGACGGCCGGAGTTAAGGTGGGAACCGCATGTAGTTTTCACGAGTTGGCCGCCGTGCATAATATGTACTTTGCCCTTCCTGCTGAACACGCAGCGCGCGGGCAAGCTGGAGCCTGGGAAAGGAGGCGAGCAGCTCGCACGCCTAGTAGTGGCTTCACGCTAGCTACGTTAAATTTATTATTTCAACAGAGATTGCTTATTAATTTATCAAGGAAAACTTTAATATGTTGCAAAAATAATTCACGAATGCGTATTTATTTTATCACACAAACATTAATACGCCGGAAAAAATTAACACACACTTGTCTTTAGCCCATTCGAGAAAACACACAAGGGCACACTGACAGGAGGGCCCAGGTTCAACACTTGAGAAAAATATACACGTTGCCCTACTGAAGAAAAAATATACACTTTACCATACTGATTCGTGGAAAAAAAAAAAAAACATTCCTTAAAAAAATAAAACTCTCATCACATATATCCCAACATCCTTTAAAACAAAATTAGCCAGCGCACAGAGAAAATATGATGGCTAGAAGTGTCTGCACCGTTGATTCATGATCAGCTTCACGTTAGGTAACAAGTATTGGAATATTTCGCACGCAAAATATAAATTATATAATATATATTTATTATGTCTATCACAATAAATGTGAAACAACAGCAAAATAAATTTTATATATTCTCGTTAGTACACAAAATAAAACATCCATACACCAAGTTAAGAATATATATATTTAATATATGTATAAAATTCTTCATAGTTTTACTCCAACTTTAAACATTTAGAGACTTAATCTCGCACACATGCATGCATACCTAACAGCCCGCAGGTGTTGGGGGTACAAAAGGGATATAAATGAAAGAACCAACTTCTCAGCACACATGTGAGGATTTATTATATAAAAAAATTATATGTTTACATCAAATTAAACTTTTAGCAGACATTTTACGCCAAAATGTCTTTCTTGGTGAGCCAGGAGTCATCAAGTTTGGAGTGTCCCAGCCACCTCACGTACACACGATCATTACGTCGTTTCAGCACCTTCTCCGCCAAATACACGTCTGGAAACTGCGTAGGCCAGATCTCTTCGGTGTAAAATCTGCCAATGATGGGGTCACTGCGTAGGTCCTCGAGATAATACATGTGTGGGTACGAGTGTCGTATACGCACCACCTTGTAAAACTCTGGAGACCAGTTCTGACGGAAGCCTTTGTGGAAAACTCCCCCTTTTTTTTTTTTATCTGCACCAAGTCACCGATCTTGACTTTAGGTTTACGTGGGTCCTACTCTTCGGAATAGCATACACAGTCTGAACCAGGAAGTCGATTTTTACGTCTTCGGGTTTCATGCGATTGGTAGAATGAACGTTAGAATTTTACTCGCCAACGAGTTTTGGGAGTATATCCAACCACTTGTAGTTAGGCAAGCGGCACTTTACAGAGGTGTCAAATCGAAACTCCGTCCTGTGAAAACGCTCGACGATGCTGGCCTTGAGTCTAGAGTATGTAGAATAATGACTTATGCCATACTTTTTCATCAGTGCACGAAAAGTTGCATTAAAATATACTTTACCATTGTCGGTGTCGGAGATTTTTCGGTATGCGTCCTTCGTGCAAAACATCCGCCACGGCTTTCGTGACGTCCCGCGCATTCTTCGACTCGAGCGGCCTGGCCCAGGCATACTTCGAGAAAGTATCGATTATGGTCAAAATGTAGCGTCCAGCCTTTTCATGACGTATTTTCTGCGTCGGTAATGTATCCTGGCGTATTTGTGCAGCTCGTCAGCAACTGCATACTTTCTCATTTCGAAATGTAGCCCGCCTTAGCGAGTTATTCGATGATGGAAATGATTTCGTTCGTGTGCGAGAAGTTTCCTGCTGCCTGCGAAGCAATCTGTAGTCTCAGCTTATATACTAACTCATTCAGATCATCTTAATACTGATAGTCGATTTTCCTCCACTCTCCAATTTCTGAGTCAAACCCGAACCACCAATTTCACGTACCCTGGAAATCAGTCCGACTCTAATGGAGAATTTTTCGTGCACCGTGTCTTTAAATCGATGGGATGCAGGGTTATTCTCGGCGTAATATGCATGACTTTGCTTTAATAAAAGGCGGTACTTGCGCAAATCCGATTCGGTGTAGTATCCATGGTGCCTACGAAACAAAAATTCACTCAACCCCTACGTGATTTTCACCTTGTGCTTGCCGATCTGCAGTACATCCCTCCCGGGAGGTGGGATGTACTTGGAGGGGGGAGGGGATTTCTTTATTTCCAAGCTACCATTTTCCACCGCTTTTCTGCAAACCTTAAGTCTTGTCGGCAGTACGGTAAGAGTAGGAAGCGATGTAATGAGACAGATGAGCGCCCACATCGGGCCCGTGCTCTCGTGTTCGTTTCCGTTCTCGCGCACACAGCAAATTTATCAGGAGCAAATCGTCTCCGTCGCTATTGATGCCACCTTCCGTTTCGGGCAATTCCGGGCTTATTTTCCGTTTACGCGTCGGGGTAGATTCTTTCGCCTTGGTTTCAAGTTTGATTTCAACGCGGGCATCGTCCCTGTCACTCGGGTTTTTTTTATCTAATTTCGTTTAGCCGCAGGGAAATAGGTTTGAGAGCCTCCTCCCTTCGATTCTCGACGGCCATTCTGTTATTTTTCGCGAGTAAGAATTTGGTCCGAACAGCCTCAATCACTCGCTGAAACTCGCTCACCGTTTCGGTTCGGTTATCCACTGAGTGGAAAAGGCGTTTCGTACATGTATATATATCGACCTTGTCTTTTTTGTAGGAAATCATTCGCGATTTTCTGAAATTGCTTTTACGATATTTTCGAGCTGTCTGATACACGTATCCAATATCTTCATGCTCTGCCTCGCAACATCAGTTTTCGCAGCCATTTTGGACATTAACACATGTTGTTGGACCTTCGATTCTTCTCGTCTCTGCGCGTTCGGTACATTGATGAGTTCGATCATCCGCGCCTTCACGGTCGCTATGCGTTTATCGACCGCCACCATATCTTCAACCACTTCATTTTTCACGCTTTCCAATTTTCGACTGATAAGAAACAAGTCTTCTCTGCGTGCAGTGGTGAAGCGATTTTGCAAACGTTCAAGGTCATAGTGACGATCGATACCGCCAAATTTGGAAATGCATCCGTGACTCATGGTTGTGTTCGTAGGATAAACTGGTCGAACGCACGCCTGTACCTGCCTTTATGTGGCGAGCAGTTCTTTACGATTACCAATATACCGAACTTGTCTTTCCAGCACAAGGAACACTTATCTTTGAATTCTGCAAATGTCATGTCTGTATTTACGTGAACGTCCTAAACATGGCGTGAATTATTGTCGTCCATGCGGAACAAAATGAGGAGATTCACATAGTCGCGAAGCAGTTGTCTGGGTACACGGGAATAAGTTTGGCTGAGGTACACGCAGCCCATGTTCGCGTGCCGTCCCATGCTAAAGTATTCTTGAGTACAAGTTTGTTTTTCGCAGGTAATGTAATCGAAGACAAATATCGAGTTTGGGAGAGCTTCGTTCGGGGGCACCACCTTCTCGTTTACGATGCATCGATGCAGGGGAAATAACCAACTTTATAACTCGTGTCGATCGGAGGTATTTTGGTTGCTAGAGCGATTTTGAATAAACGTACAAGTTCTCGAACCGAAAGCCGTTGCAGCAGACTCAGTAGGACGCGTGTTTTCCCGCACCCGGATGGTTCACAAACCAGGTCTCGCACGCGATTAGGCAACAGGGAACCATGACGTGATTCGTGCTCGGTTTCGGCATCTTCCCCAGTGATACGCACGGGGAGACTAATGTCCTGCTCGATTACCTCCATGATACTGAAACCAAACTGTATTAAAGAAGAACATTTGTAATAGTTTGCTAGCTCACTTTGATTCAATGCGCANCCATGATACTGAAACCAAACTGTATTAAAGAAGAACATTTGTAATAGTTTGCTAGCTCACTTTGATTCAATGCGCAGTGGGGTAAAGACTGTGAAATCCAGCCGTGTGATCGTCGATTCACTTATCAATAATCTCCAGTTCGAACTTCGCATTCCAGGATACAGATTCTGCGGGCCGGGAACAAGGCTATCTGAAAGTCTGTCACGCAACGAGAAGGGCATAAACGCCCTGGACGAAGCATGCAAGCAGCACGACATCGCCTATTCCCAGTACAAGGATCTGCAAGCTAGGCACCAGGCAGACAAGATACTTGCACAGAAGGCCGAAGAAATAAGAAAATTGGCAGCCGCCGGGCTCGGAGAAAAAGCAGCCGCCTGGGGCGTTTCCAATATCACGAAAGCCAAGGTTAAACTAGGCATGGGTCTACGTGCAAGCAACAGGTAATCGCAGCGTCCTCGGAAGACCAAGAGGAAAGGGAAGGATAAGGTAGGAGGGTTCCCATCAGCACTGATACCTGCAATTGGTGCTCTGGCTGGTAACGCCGGGGNAAAGGGAAGGATAAGGTAGGAGGGTTCCCATCAGCACTGATACCTGCAATTGGTGCTCTGGCTGGTAACGCCGGGACAGTCACGAATATTGTAAGCGCCGTGAAGCGGGCTTCGAACGATCGAAAACAGGTAGAGGAAACCCACCGCCATAACAGAAAATTGAAAGCTATCGCCATGGAGAAAAAAAACTGCCCAGGGCTCTACATTCGTCACCCATATCGAGGAAGAGGAGGATCAAAGACTGGGGGGGGGGGATTAGAATAAATTGAAGAAGGAAATCAAAGTGAATCTGCCTAGACGCCCATTGACAAACGTGGATTTGGAACTGTTTGCACGCAAATTGAATATACCTAAATTTCGCGGAGTGATTAAAAACTCAAGAGACACGAATGTGTGCTATAATTAATCTGGACACGTCAGCCAAGCCCGGTACGCACTGGGTGGCCTACGTAAAAAAAGGTAAACAAGCAAACTATTTGATAGTTTTGAGAATTTGCGTCCTCCTCCCGATCAACAGGGTTAAGGTCCAAGGTCGTCACATGGATCCATTATGGCCGCCGGCCGTCTGGAATGACAGAGCACTAACGGCTCCGACGCTCCGGTACCAGGTCCCGATGTACCAAAGTCCCCATAATCCCTCTACTGATATTAATTTGAATATTTCACTTTTGTTAAGACCTTAACCGCATGGAAATTCTTTTTCCTATTAAGTTGCCAACACCATAGCAAGTAATACTTTCAGTGTATGTATGTGTAAGTTTACGCAATAAATAACGGGAATTTTTTCAAAAGTTGATTTCAAAAGTGATTCTGTCTCGTTCTCATTTTCGATCTTATCCTACCCGCATCATGTTTCTGCTGCACAGTAGACACGGTCCATTACTCGTCTGGCAAGGTGTGCTCCGTCTTCACTGCGATGGTTTTTTCCTCTCGGAAATATCAGAATCGACACGGAAGTGGGGAAAAAATAGAAAATGCTCCCAAAGGAGTATGTCGAAAAAACATCGATCGGAAATTCTCTACCTAAGACAGCCAAAATGGCCCCGGATCGTTTCAGTGAAAATTGCTCGACTGTAAATCAGTCGAAGTATGTTAATTAAAACATCTGCTGAATTTTACGGAATAAACTGCAATTAACAATGAATTTCATTGAATCACACTCACTTCCCCGAGGTGTTCATACGGCTGATTGTCCTGTCAGTACATGTTTTTTTTTTTAACGAACTTTCAGGGACTAGTTTTACAACGATTGGTGTCACTCATTCAGGCTAAGAGTGTGGAATTATTTAAAACAATGCAGAATCTAATCGACAAACTATTTTAGTTAAGAGTAAAAACGTACGTGTAAAATTACAATGTTTTTTTAGTTCTTTTTTGTTTTGCATTCTTTAAACTGACAGGTCATTGAAAAGGTTTGTGCATAGAATATTATGCACGCTACCACCCAATATATGAGTGTCTGTAGTTCGCAGTTTTGTCAGTACCGATGAACAATACTAAGTTTTTGTAGACTCCAACGGACTAAAAATGACAACGGCAAGAATCGTGACAGTACTAGAAGAAAATGTGTGTCTGGTTTTGAATTTTTGGAATATTTATTCTGATGCTTAAAGAGTTTTTTTTAGAAACTACGCAAAACGAATTAAATTAATGCGCTAAACTTCGTACATAAATATCGTAGGTTGTACCAAATACTTAACAAACGTATTATATACATTGAAAAATGTATTATTTGGAAGATTGGCGTAATTACACAAAATTCTCAGGGAACGTCGGTCAAGGAATGAAGAAACTTGGAGGTAAAAAAAAATCTCTGACTCGAAATAATGTGACAAGAAGGCAATTTCCGACAGATCGTCTGTCAGTGACATTCCATTTATTCTGATAGTACACGTTTTTAGCATATAACTTATTTTTTCAGCGCAATACATGGATATTATTTTACCTTCCTTATTTATTTTTTTGGTTGAAAATCGGGTTTATATAAAAATCTAATGAATAATAACACAAACATTTCTTATTAACTATCAACATGTTGCCAGTATGCCATACTGGCAACATTTATCACTATTTTTCTCGTACAAAACCTTATATACACCCAGGTATTTAATACGTTTAATACATTTCCCCCCAAATATATTGTGCGCCGAAATAAATTTCTCTATCATAAAATACGTGTTTGAGCATGATGAACTGATGTAAATTATCCACTAGAACTTCTAATGTCATTGGTGCGCTTGGAGATTGACACGCCCTCTAACACAACCGCGCGTTCACAGACATTTGTCAGTACGACTGGTGAATTACGAGTGGTCAAGTGAAGCAAAGACACGGAGAAATAAATCTGCAACACCCATTGAAAAGTTCATCTCTCTGCTGGCGTATATAAGCGTTTCACGTCTCACCTGTTTAAAGAAAATGTCTCTCAATAATTTAGCCTAGTGTTGAAAGTTTTATAAGAAAATAAATTTTCTTTATGTATGTTTTTTTTTTTATTGACTAGCGTGAATTTGCTCAATTCAAAGCAACCTATCCGCCCATGAGTATGAAACTGTAAATCGAGAATATTTTAATTGCGATGCCACAGTTACTCTCACAGATATTTTTACCTTTTACCAGACTTGGTAAAACCAGAAAAAACCATGGCTACGTTTATGTTAAAAGATAAAGCTAATATGTTAGTTACACGTTCGATAAGTTTTTTCCCAAATAATTACATCGATCCCCAATAAATTTTATTTTACATGTGTTTATGTTTTCGAACCTAACTTTTCATTTCTTCTCCCCTCGGTTTATGGCAGATATTTACAAGAGATGAAATTACAAACCCGTTTGATGCGTATACTGATTAACTTTTAATGTGTGAAAATTTATCTCTGGTTTTATTCCCTAAGGGAAAAAAATTTGTAATTCACGAACTTTAACAATTAAGCTTTGTTTATCGTGAGACGTGGCAACGAAGTTGGAAGTCGCTAACCGTGATAATTACGAAACAAACAACATTCTTTCAAGGTAGCAGCTAACGAAAAACCTGAAAAACCCGACCGGTAGCGTTCTTCTAGTCTGTCGTTCGGCAGCCATCTAGTCGTCTTGCAGAAGCCAAATCGGTGTAATTTTGATAGGAGGAGCCCCAAGAAACGAGGTGCAAAAAGACGTGTATATTTCGTGTTGACAGGTTATGACTGCATCGTGTTTAACAACCTGGCTCATAGTCAAACACTTCTCATATTTTAAAAAACTGCTTTTACTTTACGAGAAATTATTTTCAGGAGAAAGCCTAAACTAGTCTTTGAAAGTTATAATATATGAATATTTATTGGTACAAACTTACTTTGACGATAGATCAGACAGACACTTTCTGGCCGTGGAGTATCACAAGAATATTTTCAACACCAAAAAAATTTTTTTTTTTTTTTTAAAGAACTTAAATTCTTTCAAGGAAAATGACTGCACTCGTTTCATTTGAAACCAACTGTATATTCACCCGCCGGTTCTGAGACTGATCAACCAATAGGCAGCGCAGTGTACACCGCTATGCTACCAAGTACAAAGAAAGACAAAAAGATTTTTGACCAATAAATTATTTATTTGAATAGCTGGAAAGAATGGTGTTCGCAAATACAGAGTTTACTAAAAAAAATGTGATGGACAGCAAAACAAAATAGTTTTAATGGTTAAATTTTTCAGTTGAAGCAACTTTGCTGTTTTTGTACAGCAAAGTCTTACTTCAAACAACATGTGTTAGATTTCTACTCTTCAAACAAATATTAGTTTGGGTCGAACAAACCTTTTATTGACTGAACATTCGTTTAACCCTTTCAGACCCAATTTAATGTACAGTTTCAGGTGTTGCAAACCAAAAATAATATGATGCGTGCTGTACTTAAGTCGACGCAGCACTTGTTTCGTGGTCACAGCCAATGAGCTGTAGTCTATATGTTCAGCTACAGTTATGTGACCAATTAGGACCTAGACCAGTAAGACGGTTTGCGAATCATTTACCAACAGGTAAGATCATTGGTCAGCGAGCTTCGCAGAGTGCAGTACGGACCGAAAATTACCTGCACGCGCGTAATGTACGCAATTATGCACACTGGGTCTAAATGGGTTTAAAAAAACCGGCGTCTACACGATAATATTGTTACGAAATTATCGTAGAACGGTGTGCCTTAAAGTATGGATGTTTCTATTGATGTGGGAATTAACCGTGGCGCGGATGTTGCATCACAAAACAACACAAAATGACTTTATGAACACATGTCCCATGGGTAGGGGCAGTGATATTTCGCGAAAAGATTTCGAGACAAGGTACAGTCCAAATCACTGTAGGGTCGTCCAGCTCATTCGATTGGCTAAGAAATGTTCTGGTGCGCGTTAACCGTTTGCGCACGAATCACGAAGGTTCAGGATCGGAGTTACTTAGTCCTGAGTGGCTTGGTCAAAGACGGATAAGGCACCAGCGGCCAATTGTAGGTTTAACAACAGCTGAGGTGTGTATACAGTATTGAAGTCTACTGTGTGCTCAGATTTTTACGCGAAAAGTCACTGGCCCTACCTATGGGCGAGACACAGAGCTGCCAGTGACAGCAGTTGGAAGTTGGCTCACTCCTGTCAGTGTACAGAATGTGACTAGAGGTTCACCTGGAGTGTATGTTGCTGGTTTCTTTACACTTTAGACATTCAGCTGAACACCAAGCGCGAAAAGCCACTGACATTAATAACTAAAAATCAAATCAATGAATCAGGCAATCAGCAACACGTTACGTGCATAGGTGCATTCAGTTGCAAGGTGATGATTCTGACATTTCATGTATATTGACACAGGTACACTGGTAGGAGAGCAAGCAAAGGAATATAGGTTTAGTTTTTAAGTTGTTACCAATAATTAAAGCAGAACTTGAAATTCCCCTACAAGCAGAAACGGCTCATCATAGCACTTGTGTCCACTTAAATTTTGGTACTGCTTGAAGTCTACTGTCCACACTCATGTTAATCCGAACATTTATGGAAGCATCCTCATTACAATCCTTCAATCAAGTTCACGTCTTCTACGCATTCACACAGAAGAGTATGAGCGTGAAGATTCTCGGCACTTTAAGCTTTCAAGACAATAATTATATACGCAATGGGAATTTTAATTTCCAATATAAATACGCTTTAAATCAGTTTACGCGATGCTAAAATCCCATTTGAAATTTCAATGATTTAAAACGAATTTTTCCTTTTTGAATACTTGCCGCAAAACATACAATTTGGGCGTAATAACTAATCTGAGACATTTTTGTAAATGTCCATACTATTGACGTGTGTTCATAATATGTATTTCGTAACTTATAAATATCAGGAAGATACTTGAACCCGGATCCATCAATGTTGTATGAATATATACCTCATTTTCTTACCCGCTTGGAAACATAAACCTGTCTAAGACCGGATTTCAATAATCGATTGGATTTATGATGAATGTATATAAGTCTGAACAAGAGTGTATTTTTATAGCAACTGTATAAGCTATCATTGTTTTTAATAAACTACAGTCACCAGCGCTTCATTTGCATAGCATATCATATGTAATGCAAAAGTGAGAAAAAACAGTGTATTAAAATGCAATTCCCTGAAACAATTTCAAGTTAAATCACTACGAGTGAATTTTATTTAAATGACAAAAATAAGCTTAATTATTTATATTAAAACTGCCGTTGGCATTACTTAATTTACGTATTTCTTTCAACACGTACTAAAAATACGACAAAACTACATAGAAAATGCAAACATCTTCATTGATTACATGCCATATTGCTTTTATAATATTTTTTTTTAATCCGCGACTTGCTTCTGAATTAACTTTTATCAAGAGTATAGCAATTGTAAAACAAGCCATTCACAGGTTTCGGCACATCTTAATTTAAAGAAGAGTTTAAGATTATTTAAAGTAAGTGTGATACAACTACTGAATAAAAATGTAAAATTTTGCAGGATTAGATAGCGTATTGCAGCCCTGCGAGTTCTATGGTGATGCTACAAGCCGTCATTTAAGGTGAAAAACTAAATGACTAATGTTTTATAAACTAATTAGTCAGATTTATGGGATTTGGTTATGTATCATAGAAATACCTCACCTACAGAATTACATCGCATGACTGCAAGAATGTGAGTCGCTAAAATATCGATATTTTTACTTCCGGCGAGAAAATGTTAATATTCGTACTAAAGACCTGCTCTGAAAATTGGTTACGATGACAGAAGCCGAAATTGCACTTCTACTTCTCTGTCTCATAGTAGCAAAACATTTTGACAGTGAGGATAGGAAAAGTTGGCATTTTACGTTGTTTGAAAATAAATTCAATTTCGCCCCATGAAAAAGCGAGTCTTTTAACCTATAATAGTTTGCAATAATCGTACGTCTTACATTTATTTGAAAAAAACTTGTATTACTTAAAATCTATCGAATACGTGAAATAAGCATTTAGTGGAGTAGAGATTTATCATATTAAGCAAAGTAACTTAATAGCTTAGCAAATGAGACACTTTCAATTAATTGATATTTGTCATTCAAGGGAATGAGTTTTAGAACGTTAGTTCCCCCGTAGCAGCCTGGTGTTCTATCAATACTAAGTGACTGTTCTTTACGTTGTACACTTAAGAGCCAAAAAAACTCGTACACCTGCCTAAAATCGTGTAGGTCCCCCGAGCACGCAGAAGTGCCGCAAGACGACGTGGCATGGACTCGATTAATGTCTGAAGGTATGCAGGAGTCAATTCACACCATGAATCCTGCAGGGCAGTCCACAAATACAATCTGCGCCAATTTGAGAAAGGGTTGCACGTCTGTCACGTTTAATGATTCTCGTCAGTCGTCGTTTGACCCGTTCTTTCATGATCTTTTTCCGGCCGCAGCGATGTCGAAGATGTGGTGTTTTACCGGATTCCCGATATTCACGATACACTCGTGAAATGGTCGTACGCAAGAATCCAAATGTTATCGCTACCTCGGAGATGTTATGTCCCATCTCTCGTACGCCGACTATAACACCACGTTCAAACTCACTTAAATCTTGATAACCTGCCATTGTAGCAGCAGTAACCGATCTAGCAACTTTCCCAGACGCTTGTTTTCATATATAGGCGCTACAGACCGCAACGCGTTACTCTGATTGGTTCCATACCTCTGTTATTTGCATACGCACGCCTATGCCAGTTTTTTTTTACTTTTCATTGTATTATATGTATGTGTACTAGGCATGAGTGAGAAGAGTCACTTTTTACTTCAAAATAAAAAATATTATATAGCCTTAAGTTATTTGTTTGTAGCCTCAAACTTCGGTTTAATTCATTAATGTATCGCATGACGTGAAATGCCTTAGAAACAATTCAGATCAGATACGAAAAGAAAACATCATATTTAGTAAGAATGTTATGATATTCATAATTCTGTTCAAATATTTATCTCGAATACCAAAACTTTTGCGTACTCGTAAAGCCATTACTAAAGACAGTGCTATTTCGCAGCGGCATCAAACACCGTTGCAGTTATCGTTAATTATAGCCACGTCTTCACTTTCATACTCAGTTGTCACGACTGACCCACAGAGTACGTATTAATACAGAGGTGAAATGATTGCGTGTATTGCGAACTTCAGTCCCGCACACGCCAGCAAAATGGCCTCACCGGCTAGCAATACGGCAGAATGTCGTTCGCCAATCGGCGCCAGCCCGACCAATAGGTAATACTCAATAACGTGCAGTAACCAATCAGACCCCATGCCCCTTTTCCCGCAGCTTCGCGCGGCTAATGAGGTACCAAGTTCGCTCACGTCAAAGCAGCCGCCACTCCGTTCCGCTTCTGTATACTTACATATTCTGTAACGAACTAAGGTTTGTTCTTCTCAATTTAGGAACAAAACGAGATTTTTTTTTTGGAAGGGTTTCTCACAGGGAAACTTTCATGTGCGCTGGTGTTCCATAGAAACTAACATTAAGATGGCGGAAAATGTAGAAATGATATTTATTTGTGTGTAAAAGTTTGTGTTTTTTTTTGGAATTGTGATAGATACTTTCCTCAGCCAAAATGTTCGGTAAGTTATTAACTTTATTTCGTAACTGTTATACACGCCGTCCAATGGTGTTAACAAGAGCAAACAGTCAAAATACAACTGTGTTTGGCACCGAGTATTTATAAGCAGGCTAATTTTAATGTAAAAACGTTAGCAATTTAGGTGCGAGCTGTTATCAAAATAAAACTTTGTAAATTTCTCTTCTCCCTTAATGAAACTGCGCGAGAAAGCCCTAAAAATTATATTTTTGACCATTTCACTGTAACATTTTCAATTCACTTGTGATATCTAAATAATGTAACTTCGTAAAGCTACTTTTTGCTAGATCCAATTTATGAAAGAATATTTAACAATATGTGAGTATATTTCGATATATTTCCGCTCCAGTGCGAAGAACAAAGTTTATTCTTTACATAGGGTCTAACACAATACAAGTCGGAAGGTTTTACACAGTTATATTTACTATACGAATATAGCAATTTTTCCCATTTACTTACATATAAAACGGAAATATCCGGTACAAACGCGAAACCAGTGCTGCCTGGCGGGTAATTTTTTTAGTAGCCGAACTAAAAGCATTGAGTTTTCTAACCTGAGTGGAATAAACCTTAGCTGAACTGGAAAAACCACAGTGTTTACGAGTGCGAAATATTACCGTCTGAAACGTCAATGACTCGCACGCTGTGACAGGCATTGCCAATATGGCATCTAGGAGTTTGTTTGCGTAGAAGCTGACAGTTTTCCTTCAACCAGTAGAATGTTCGTGGTTTACACAGACTCCTGACTTTGGCTTCTATGTTTCAACCGAGCCATTACGGATAACATCTGCGAAAAAAAATCCATGATGGATGCTCATCGGACGTCATCACTTAGCAGACGAGGAAAATGGAGTAATGACTGTTAGGGTGCGATCCAGCAAATGTTTGTGATTTACGAGCAACGAGCTAGTGGTTTTGTTGCTCAGAGCCCTCTACGATATGAAGTTCACGTCGCATTTAGCCTTCGTAAGTTTTTACCGAGCAACGTATTATAAGTTATGGAACTTCTAAAGGTTACAAATCCGGCACCAGTAATTATACTTACGTTTGCAGTAAACCCCTAAATCACCCATATGTAGTAGTTCTGAGTGGCAAAAAAATTTACGCAATAGCCGTGCTCTGTTAGTTAACCACTTTCTATTATTTTCATCTACTGCACCTTCATTTATTCACTCCGAACGTAAACAAATCCCTGTGTGCGTATTTCACGCGCTAAACGCATGCGAACTTTTTCTCTTAGGAACACATACACACGAGTGTTTTCAAAGAAATAAGACATCGATTGTATATTTTATACCTTCCTTTCGCGTTTATTTACATGAGAAAAATATGGCCGATTTCAACCATAATTCATGGATTATATAACAGATAATCATTCTCAGCAGATACCTCAACTGTAGGCCTATAACTGACTTTAACTAGTGCGATTAATAAACTTGTTATTGCGTTACTTCATAAACAACCACGATCGACCAGCCGATTTAATTTTATAGCGCTAATTTGCTATGAAATACTATCGTTTCAATAAAATTACCGCGTTTTAAATTGCACACGCTGGTCGTCTGCTCATATTTTAATGACACGCCGCGCTCTTCTACACAGGCTTACGAACGTTTTATGATTGTTCCTGATATCAATAAACGTTTTATATTTCAAGGCAACTCTATTTCCATATCCCGTTTTAAAGTAATTTATCAAAACAATTTTCTATTAAATTTGCCACTTAACACCTCTTAAGATTGAGGTGCAATTTGTAAAAACAAGACACAGATGTTTTGGCTTTATCAGACCCATTTTGCTGGGTAAAAATTTTAACATTCTGATTTCATTTAAACTATTAGTCTTACGGAGAACACAATACCGCCGACAAAATGAATTATCATCTGTCTCATTAAAGTGCCGGGGAGTTTTTATGGTTACCCTGCAAGTCTCTTAAAGTTGTATATACTTACCTCATTTACTAATGTTTAGAGAACATAAAGACAATTTAACTGTGAATCCTGTTAACGCATTTACTGGTGGAAATTTTCATTAACAGATAAAGTGGAGTGGAGAGATTTTAACGGTTCTTGACATCGAGATCTTGAGAGCCGATGAGGATGGAGTGAGGTGAGAATGGAGCGGCGCCGGAATGAAGGGGCGGGGGAAACGGGAGATACCGAGAAAACCCGCCGACCAACCTCATCGTCCGGCGCGATTCCCACGTGCGAAAATCCACAGTGTCCTGGCCGGGGATTGAACCCGGATAGCCTTAGAGGAAGGCTACTTGGCTAACAGCTCATGGACNGTATTTTGTACGTAGTAGCCATAGTAGTGTACCAAGAAACGGGACGTTTGCTGGCTTCGGCTCTATTTTAGAACTATGATAAAGAACGATCTAGCTCCGGCGGACAATTTTTTCGTGACACTTTTCCCGCGAGTTAATAAAACAACCAAAAAAAAATTTGACGCGTCTGACTTCGCCAGGGACTCGCAGAACCAGATGAAATATCTCGGCAGGCACTTTGAGAACATTGTTTTCGTGTCGCGGCCCGCAGCTATTAATTTACAACCGTCACGAACCCACTATCCGCAGCGCATACAAATCACAACAGCGCAGTAAATACATCGCGGTTCGCGTAAGCCGCCCCGCCCCCCTTCACTATGAACAAGAATCCCGCTTATAACGAACCGGTAATACTAATTTTTTTTCCTCTCTCGGTCCGGCGCGACGGTTTGTTATTTACGCCCTCGCGAAGGAAATCATGTTCGTCACGTCCGAGCAAGTAGCCGTTACTCACGGGCCACGTTATAATGGATTGAAGCCCACCTTGCGCGTGGTATTTATGCATTTTAAACAAGAGAGCGTTGACCGACCCTGTTCCTTTTGCTCCGCTGGGGCTGATTGGAATACCTACTGGGAAGAGGAGAGCAATGGGAGGTCCACAAGTTCTGGTGTGACTCAAGTGGACACCAGAACGGCCCAGACTGTAGGTTACGCCGATAAATACTGTTGAGATTTTGTTATCAGCCGTTATAAATAAATTTATTTTTATCTGTAAGGGTCAGTGAAGCGTATTGAGGGTGCACGGATTCGTATTTAAAACATCCCCCGGAAACCACGAAGTATTTTATGCGCGTATATTGAGTGAGTAGAATTGTCAGATTTACTGTCAACAGAGTTGCTGCCAAACGTTACTCGTATTTTGAATCTGAAGCAGTGCAACCCACCATTATACCGCTATGTTTAATTTCATGCAGTAATGCCTCTTTATAGACCTAAACGGAATTCTCAATACGACTTCTAATATTCCTTTTAAACAGGTACAGCTTAATGATCTGAAATTTCTATGGTGTCGATTTATATTACATTTAAAAAAAAGATATATATATATATATATATATATATATTACAACCCTAAATATGAATCAGAAACTTGAATCAATGACTATACTGCAGTAATTCCCGAAAAAAGTTTGCTAATTCATACGCAGCAGGCTAAACTTTCAAATCCTGTCCATCCTCGAAACAAATTCGGCTGTTTCATGGCTGCTTAAATTTTGTACAGAATTTCTTGAACTTGGATTTGGTCGCATAGTTTCTTCGTGTTTATTAATGGTTGTATGTCATCCTGGATGAGCCAAAATAACTGCAGTCCACTGAGTGTAATAATACTACAATATAATTTCTCGATGTCGAATCTGTAGGCACAAATTTTACAAAAACTATTCAAGCAAGCAGTGAAATTCATTAATGACTAGAAATCTTCGAATTCACGGTAAAGAAACGCTGTTTAAATTATTAAACGTTCTCTTAAGAAATGCGGCGACTTTTAATGTATTCAATATCTGAGTTTACACATAGCGTGTTTAATTTTCAGTCATTTAGTTTCATTTTTCATTAAGTCAGTACGCACGCGCAGAATTCACCTCGGACACCCCCCCCCCCCNGAACTTGTGTACGTGATTTGTTAAAGTGTAGGCTGATGAAAGTTTGTTATTAGTAATAAACTAAAAAAAAATACGTTTGATTAAAATAATACAGAAACTTTAATGAAATTCAGAACTTATATATACAGGAAAAATCTTTTTTCCAGTTTCCGACAAATTTTTTACCAGTTTTAACTCTCGTAAATGCTGTAAACCCTAATAATTTTAAAATGTTGTATGGGGTTTATTATTTTTAACGTTGTGTTTTACGAACTCTCTATTTATTGTTTACGCGGTTGATAATGCTTGGAGTTTGAGAGCAGAGCATACTAGTAACTGTTAGCAAACCATTACTAAAATACCATATTATTAAATCACTACTATATTGGAATGGTTATCACGTAGGAACATTTTATTTTCGTTTTTTTTTTGTTTGTGACTGTATTATTTAGAATATATTTAGGGTGGATAATGACGTCTCAAAATACAGAGGAATAAATCAATGTGAAGTAATGAAAACACAGGCAGATTTAACACAATGTAAAATACTAAACTGGGCATTCGGACGATACGCAACAGGCGAGTTCAGTCATACGGGGGTCATCGTGTCTGCATCGCACTCGTGGAGGTAGTAGATTCACTGAACAGCTGTTCGAGAACGTTTTTTTCCCACGTGGTTTGCCTGCCCGTTGCTGGCGAATGGTGGCGTGGTTCCACTGCCTACGAATTTCCCCCACCCTTCAGTTCCAGGCTGTGGCCAGACACTTTATATAAAAGGGAAAATGCAAAGTGTACGGTATTCAGGATGAGTCGGATCAACACCGAAAACTCGGCTTGCGCATTCCTTGTAAAAAAAAAAAAAAATTTTATTTATCCCGTGGCCGAAAATGCTTCCAAACAGGAAAGAGGGGTAAAACACAAGTTTATTGAAGACAGTGCAGAAAGTATTTGAAATGGAACAGTGATATTTTGGATAATGTGAAGTTGAATGAATATCCCCAACCACTGAAAAATGTTAATTAGTTTTTCAGTGACGTATTATTAATCAGCAAATTATAATTAACTACTAAAGTCGAATTGTGTTCTCGAGGAATTCATGCACAACGTTCGAAAAAGTTATTGCACGAAAATTCCTCGACAACGGTGGTGAGGTTTACGGTGATAACACAAGGCTGCCTTTTCAATAATTTTTACGTGCTGATTAATAATTCCGTCACCAGGAAACTGATTAAGCTTCTGCGCCACGTAAAAGTATGCAATACAGGGTTGCGACTCCTATTTTTTCTATGACGCATGATGGAAGCGACTGGATTTGTAGTGGTTGCTGATATCATTTTCACTACTCACTAACCTGAAGGACAGTGTTCCATTTTAAATACTTTATAAGTATAATATTTATAATAAACATGTGTTTTAGCTCCATCTTGAAGGGTGCCTTGCCGTTCTTAGTAAGTATTTTCGTCAATAGGTGGAATACATATTTCTTCGTAAGGAATATTCAAGAGAAGTTTGTCGATGTTACTCCGACTCATCCTGTATTTATAATAACTTCTACCACGCTATGCTAATTGTACAGACACACACAGACAAAATGTTCTTCTTTAGTGAAATGTCATTGCAACTACGGAACAATGACCATCGCACGCTAAATCCATGGGATATGAATCGTACACCTCGCAACGTTAGTCGTCAAACGAAGGGCAGCGCTTATCATAAAAAAAAATTATTTTAACTTGAATACTTGTTAGAGGTGTATATTTACAGATAGCCTAGAAACTGTTGTATCCACATTCAGGTTTCTAGTCCAAGTAACCGTTACAAAATTAAATTTTATAACGTGGACACTCTTTGTTGTGTCGTGTGCTATATTTCAAACTACTGTAGATGTTAGTTTCACTAAATACTTTGCTTGAGTTTCACCAAATACTTTGCTTGTGTTTGGATGACAAAATTTTAAAATTTCGAAAGAAGGGAAACCTTTGTACATCTTATACTCGGACGTTTGTTTAGTCAAATAAAGTGGAGTTTTTTTTTAGATGTTATAGAGATGACGACAGGTTCGGATGGAACCAGTTTCCTAGTAAGGTAAAGGACGCAACTAGATTTATTTTGTTTGTCCTCTTGTTTAGAGGTGGTGAGGCCAGCGTGGGTCGCGTGCCGTGCCTCTGTAGAAATACGTCGTCGCGCGGAGAAGGGAGGACTCGTTATTTCCAGTGCAAGTTAAAGCGTGTCTTCATCTCATTAGCTGTAACGCGCCAGAACCAGGTGAGTGTGTTCACAAAAATAAATTATCACAGGCTGGACACTCAGGCAACGCATTATATTAAAACTGTATTCGTGATCTAGCAGTGAGGTCGATTTATCAGATATAGATTGACCCTTACCCCCTAACTTCGTGCATTTTAACAATAAACATCAACTGAATGCTTGAAGTGAAGGGAGAAAAGTCGGTTATTCTCCCCCTCCCCCCCTCACTGGCTAATGTAACGAAACATTTACCCTGCCAGGGAACAAGGGCGGGATCCCGTGCCAAATGATCCAAGGTAAAACTGGAGGTAAACTAGGGTAGCAACCAATGAGCACAAAGCTGAGGCTCGAAAATAAGCAAGACAATAGTGTATAGCTTACAAATCATTTAAAACTTGACATTTTCCTGGTCCTACAGAAGTAATATATACGTATGGGTTTTTGAACTCTAGTTTGTCCCGAAATAAATTCTGGAATATTTCATGTCTGTATAAATAAACCATTTTGAAAGTTCCACAAAACAATATGTTGTAGAGTTACCCTTTTGCACAATAAAATTCTTTCAACTACAGTTTAAAAAAAAATATTTGTAAGACGCACAAAATTTTTTTTTCTCTGTGCAGTTTACAGAAATTTCAGCAGAACAGCTCATCATGGAATGTATTCAGTGCTTTAAGGTAGTGTTAAAAATTTAATTCTCCACTTTTAGCAACTGAAATAGTTTTTATTTTATTTTTATGCCTATTAGGGGTAACTGGAGCAATACAAAAACGGCACTGTCCCTGACAACTTTTTTTTTTTCACTGCATCAACCGGCGGTCTCTTAGTCATAATGTCCGCAGAAAAGTTAATTTTTGAACGTGGTGGAAAGATCAGAATGGGCAGACGGAAGTAGTCAAGCAGGATCTCTTATAGGTAACTGAAGTTAAGATAATTACAATGTTCTATTTGACATTACAAACAAAAATCCCGCATTCGTATACATTTTGCGTTAATTCCGTAAAAATGTTCAGAAAAATTAAACGTTTTAACGAGTTCTACTGATTCACTGATTTAAAATATGCAAAATTATTGAATTTACAGAGGGTCTACGTCACCTATTAAAATCCTACTAATATTATAAATGCGAAAGTCTGTTTGTATGTTTGCTACCACTCAGCTCCATAACGGCTGAACGGATTTTGATGAACTTTGGTATGTAGGTACTTTAGGTCCTGTAATTGGTAATAGGATACGTTTTATCCCGAAAAATGGTACGGTTCCAGTGGAATAACAACAAAACATAATTCTGCAACGGTTGGGAACGTGACCGAAATATTTTTTTCCTCTGGTGTCAGAGTTTATAAGGCCGCCAAAGAACCTCTGAAATGGCATAACGAATGCTATCAAGCGATAAAAACCGGGATCGAATATTTAACGTGCTCTCCGAAGTCCGGAAGCGCTAAGATGTTATGCCACTAAACGGTCACCCATTCAAATGTGTGCCGCTGGGAACGTTGCTTAACTCTGTTGATTGATTAAGATCGCTCAGCCAAGCGCAAAAAGTAGTACCTAGGTACACTTATTTCTAAAGCTACATCTTGATGAAACTCACGTTTTGATTTCCATACATCGACGCTGGAAAGCGGAAATGTGGTAACTACACGATAGTTAGACAGATACACTCCAAAAACAATACCCTACTTATTGGCTATCGGGTAAAAAATATTTCCATTCTTTTGGGTTGCCGTAATCAGTTAAAAACCTAGGCCAACATAGTATAATTTTATAATTCTGTTTTCAAATAAACTAATTGTCTTTTCCCAATTTATTTATTTGTGTATCACTGTAAAACTTAATTGTGCCCGGGCGAAGCCGGGCTGGTTCGCTAGTGAATAATAATTCTAATTGCGGATTCCGCTATAGAAGAAAATCCTCAATCATAATGCTATCTTGGGATAAGTGGAGTATGCACGTGAAAGGTTCTGTCAACCAGGAATATAAATAAAACTGATCGTATTTTTTTTTATAGCAAAGGATAATGCACATTAAATTTTACAGACTTGGCGTGACCAGAATGTGATTTCATTTTCTCAGTAGCACAAATGTTAACTTCGAAAATAACTTTATAGCGGTGGGTTTCAAGGACAGAACTCATGGAGGGCATGATTTTTACGATGTATATTTCGCTTTAACCTCAGTAGAGTACGTTTAAGAAAACATTTTGCTAATTGTCGAGGATTACGGGCAGGACCGTATAGGAGTCATTAACAAAATTTTCTGAGTATTTTTAAACCATTCCCCGTAATTGATAAATCGTCAGTCAATAACTACTTCGAACACAATGAAATTTTTATGTGTAATTTTTGTATCTCTCTTGTGTCTGAATTTCCGCCCTTAAATTGCTGAATAAACACTTTCACGATCATATCACAAACATTATTCAGTGAACCAAGTACATGACAGACTTTCTCATAAATAAAAGCAAAGTACTGTTATTAATTTTCCATTTTATTTCACTTGCAGTAATTCTCGGTCCATTGGACAAAATGGGAAGAATCCTGAATAACAAAATCCAATCTTTAGTCCGTGTGAATTCCTATCCTCTATTCTCCCGGCGAGCGCGCGAGAGATAGGCATGAAAGGGTGATGAAAAGGGGGTTGGGAGGGGGTAAGGGAGAAAGACCAAACGCTCCTCTCCGTTCGAAATTTAATTTCCATAGTAGCGGCAACGCGCGCGTCGGGCGGTAAATCTCGCGGGCCAATCCAATTTCCGCCAGGGCTTTTGTCTCTCTCTCTCTCTCCTCAGCTGCCGCCGACGTCTGCGGGCCAGTTTTTAAATAGAACCATTTATCACGCCGCGCGCCATTGCTACGGCAGTCGCTGAAACGAAGCATTTCGCGCTTCTGCCGTTGCGTTAGGAGCTTCCCAGCACTTTAAAAAAAAAAAAAAAACTCCTGGTAAACTTCCTCAACTGTAATGGAAGTTTTTAACCTATACAGTGTATGGAAATAGCACCACGTATCAGGATAAATATATGGGAATGTTTAGCATTGCTACTTTATAAAGTTGGGAACTTCCCTACGCATTTGACTCTTTCCTGAGCAACTGTAGGAACGTTACCATGCATGTATGGGAAAATATTCTGCCATTCGCGCTTTGTCACTGTACGTATACACTGATATGGTAAATTTACAAATAATTTCTTAGAGCGAAGCTGACGCTTTATTTAGTGGGGAAAAGAAGTCTGTTCGCGGTTTCTGCACCCTTTTTAAATCAAACCTTTGAAAAATTACCCTATGTAAGACGTGTTTGGTTGTTTTCTAAAAATCATCACGCATAACAAGCGTTTTGTAATTGTGCTCATATTTAAGTACCTCATTTTTTAGTTAAACTGATATTTTACATACATTCTATCTATAAAATATAACATTTTATTTATAATTAATATGAATAAATACAGGGGTAAGAAAGTGTGTTGGAAATGCCTAGTAAGATATATTTCTTATGGAAAACAATATTACGCCAAGTGCGCATGAATTCGGTGCTGTGTCCTCTTGGTATAATTTTCTATGCTTAGTTAAGCTTCGTTTGCACTGGGAGGAGGAATATCCTACAGGTGGAACTTTAGCAGGGCTTCAGAAAAGTCTGAAGTAAATTTGAACAACCCATTGCCGCTATTTTATACGGGACTCACAAATACGCCTTCCAAATCCCCACACCCCCCTCTCTTTTCTGAATCTGTCTTGAACTGTATGTCTACGTAAACATAAAAATGAGATACGCTTTTCTTTATATCTACACAGTGAAAATATTTGGTGCACTCTTTAACAAATTATTTGTAAATTCACCATATCAGTGTATACGCGTAGTGAGAAAGCAGGAAATGTAATTCCCCCCCNTCTCTAAAAAGCGTAGGGAATTTCCCAAATTTGCATAGTAGCGACGGTAAACATTCCTATATTTGCAGCTTGATGTACGGTATTATTTCCATACAGTGTATAGGTTAAAAACTTCCATAACCGTTTAGAAAGTTTACCAGAAAAAATTTTACAGTGTAAGTTTTACGAAGAATTCTTTGAGAGCTAGTTGCCAAGTATTTTCTTGTATCACGTGTATGTAAAATATTGCATCTTGTAAAAACACAATTTTATGAAACATGTAAAATAGTTTATCACCATGTTTATAACAAATTTTAAGTTTACAGTAAATGCTTGTTAATGCAACTTTTTCCGCTTAAAACATCCAACAATATCGTATAAAATTTGCTCTAATTTACTTTCACGTTCCAAAAAATTGTTTCTAAAAATGCAGTGTATGCTTCCATTTTTCTTATCAAAGGTACAGTCTAACAGAGTTAATTTTCAGATGCCATGTATTTGGCAATGGGGTATTCAGCATTTAATTAGGTACATTTAATTTTAACCAATAGGAAAATTTATTTTTAAATGGAGGGCTCTCATAACTACACGGCGAGAGTCTTTTATTTTCTGTCGTGAGCATTTTCTCTCCAACCTGTAACTCATGGCAACACCGCTGACGTCACCAAGGCGTAGCCAATAGTAAGGAGACATGTCAGTCTATCGTCTGGCTGGGCTGGAAGCACGGGCGCTTTCAGTAGTTGAGGCGGCCACTATGCTGGTCGTTCGCCGAACCTGCTACGTATTTTTCACCGCAGACGAGGCAGCATACATCGTGGTCTTCCAGAGCTGTTCCAAACTATTCGCCAGAGGTGGGAAAAACGTCCAGATCTTTATTTAATAACGGGCAGGCGAAAATACGTAACGAGAAAGACTTTTTATAAGAGATTGGAGCTCTTGAAGACGATACGAAAACATGTCATCTATCCTCCCTCCCTTGAAGCTGAGTGCCATCAGAAAACTCAGCCTTCAACCACCAGGATCTCTCCAAGGTGGCCAGTCTTGCAGGGAAAACTGGAGTGAAGACTGCAACAATGACAGCTCCAAAAAACTATCTTCTTCCACAGCTTCCAAAATGATAACATCCGCAGCAGCATCCCATCGCCTTATCAAAATTCTTTTGACGGATCTTCAGATCTTCACAGCATCCCAAGACAGCAACTTGAGCAGGAGTAATGACCATCACAGGACCCTTGGTGCAAGGCTGCAAGATGTCCCCACAGTCTCATCAGGAATCGTGACCATCGCAGGACCCATGGTGCCATGCTGCAAGGTGTCATCGCAGATTGGAGATACTCTTCTGTATCTGGAATCTTCAACATCCGAAGATCCTGCCAGCGGCAGACGAGAAGCCTCTTCTCGTCTTCTCTCCCACGGATCCTCTCAGCCAGGCTCCACAGAAACAAACGATGCATCAGACCAACATCAGTAAACAAGATATATCCATACATATTTACTTATTGATCACCTTCTCAGACCAAGAAAATATTCTCATGGTACCACAACCATGTGAATATCTTTGGTTCCCAGACTTCCCTAACACCTACTCCAGATTATCCCACCCTTGCCAGAATATTTTTTAATTTACAAATAATCCAGTAAAAAATCACATTATCAAAAATTTTTACCAATTGCATAAACTTTAAACCCTCTAAATAACTAAATGGAGAGGAACAAAATTAACGAGCATGACATTTTGGTGCTTTGTATCTCAGACTCCTGTTTTATAACTCTTTATCTGCGACAAATGGGCTTTATTCATTTCATTTGGATTGTCAGGATGTTCTAGCAACACAGTAACAGGTGTTAAAAAACTTGTTATTTTTAATGGCCCGATATATTTTGGTGCCAACTTGGCACTAAACTTATCTGATTTACTACTTAAGAAATGCGCCTCCAACGAAACTGTATCACCTACTTTAAACTTACTGGATTTACGTCCTTATTATACTAAATAGCTAATTTCTGATGATACTTCTGCAATTTCTTATTTGCTTCCTCCCATACCTCAGACAATTTGTCAACATTCACCGAATCCCAAAATAAGGAGTGAAGACTCCCCACATTTATCAAAGAATGGAAAATAGTTCTCCCTTAAAACAAATGAGAGGGCACATGTTTGGTCGCTTCACTAACTACATTATTAAATGCTAAAGACGCCAGATACACTGTCTCATCCCAATCGCGATGAGATCCAGACTGAAAGGTTCTCAGAGCTGCTTTCAAGTGTTTGTAATATCTCTTAACCAAGTTCGCTTAGGGGCAATAGGGTAATGTCTGTATAAATATCACTCCCCACATCAAAAGCCAAATTTTTCATCTCGGCAGAAACAAAATAAGTAGCATTATCAGTGACTATGCTAACAGGAGATCCAAAAATTGGAAATAAATTATGCCTTAAAATACCACAAATACTGCCTATTTGGAAAACTGCACGTAAACCTCTATTCAAGGCAGTAGAAATCAGGGAAAAATTAGCAGAGCATTTCATGCACGAGGGGCAATTCGAGTGGCAACATCAATATGCATTAAAGAATTAACTTTAAAGTTTTCGTTTATTTTCCTTGTAATGTATATACTTACTGCTTAAGTGTTTCCCGTGGTTTGTTCTTATTGAGTATGAAATGTTAACTCTCATAGGTAGGGGCAGTGCTATTTCGCGAAAAGATTTCGAGACAAGATACAGTACAAAGCACTGTAGGGTCGTCCAGCTCCTTTGATTGGCTAAAAAATGTTCTGGCCCGTGTTAACCGTTTGCGCATGAATCACGAAGGTTCAGTGTCGGAGTTACTTAGTCCTGAGTGGCTTGGTCAAAGACGGACACGGCACCAGCAGCCAATGGAGTTATAACAACAGCTGATGTGTATATAGTATTGAAGTGTACTGTGTGCTCCGATTTTTACGCGAAAAGTCAGTGGCCCTACTCATAGGCAGACGAAGTGCCTTGTTGTATCTCATTCAACCCTGCATAGAGAACAAATGAAATTATTGAAAGTGTAAGACACGATAATGATAACAGACAATGGTAACAGCTCCCAGTTAACACGTTCACACTTGCTCAAGAGGTGACACGTTACCTCCTTTGGAGCGGGTCAATTTACCGACAACTGACCGGAACAATTGGACTGGGTAGCAAGTAGCGGTATGGTGTATCCGGACACTGTCTACATTTATTACCCGGTAACAGGTTTAGGTGACAATTATTGGTAACTGAGCGAGGTGCGGTAACAAACGTGGACGCGCCTTAATATGTACTTCCGTCACAGTGATCTGATGGATAGAGGGATCTCCGGAAAAAGGGGGCGGAAGAGAGGGCCCTTATAAAAGAAAACAGCTATAGCTTCCGACAGTCATTTGTTTTCTACTGCAACGGCGCTACAAGCATAAATAAGAGATTCAAAGTTACCAAACACGTGGAGAATTTTCATAACGCTCCATCCGTTATAAAGTACTATGTTCTTGAATACTACTGCAGTTGAAATAGCACTGTCTGATGTTATTCCTGTTGCTTTTATGCGATGTTACTTGATACGGGAAAAATGTTGCTTTTTCTATGGTCTATGCGTCAGAAATTATGTCCATTTAAACAGGATGTATCTAAATCAGACCGATAATCGTCGGCTGCAGGATAATCACAAAAAAAAAGAAGGCGGAAGAATGTGTGTGTGTGTGTGTGTGTGTATATATACGATTTATGGTCTAAAGTGAATCCTAAGGGAAGTACATAACTTTGAAATTGGACCTGAAGAAATAGTTTATTACAAATGCTGGAGATGGCACACTGAGTGTCTGAATAATTTGAAAAGTTAATTGTGACATGCGGGTTAGTAATCCCATTTTTTAAATCCCAAATATGCTACAGCGTCATGGAGATAAAGTCTAAATGTTATTATTTTCATGACATGATTTGATGACAGCGACAGATATGCGTTGTGATGTTTACATATCTTTGTTCCTTTACACATTATCCAGCCACCCAAAAGTGTCTCGAATATTTGTAATCAACTGTTGTTTCAGGTCCAACTTTAAAAATGTGTACAGCCCTTATGATTCATTTTAGACAACCTGTATATTCGTGAACTACTCAATGGCGCCTTGCTGCTGTAGTGAAATACTATGATTGGGCAAGGATTTTGTGGCACGTTTATTATTGGCCTACAGTTCTACAGGAGGTGTCAAGCCGTCGGCCAGTCGCAGATGTTTCGTAAAATTAAAAGTTTTAGAAGTCTTGTTTGTTCCCAAATAAATTCGCAAATTTTAGATATCTCGTATCTAATTTTCTCTATATTATGCCTTACTTCAAC
The DNA here is from genome assembly GCA_002778355.1 of Clitarchus hookeri. Classification (NCBI taxonomy): domain Eukaryota; kingdom Metazoa; phylum Arthropoda; class Insecta; order Phasmatodea; family Phasmatidae; genus Clitarchus; species Clitarchus hookeri. Next base: position 41,779 of record NQII01004347.1, read on the forward strand.
CTCTTCAAGTGGTTTCAAGGTCGTGTGAATAGCAAATATGATAGCTGCAGTTATTTTGTACTTAATTTTGCAGTTAGAACGCTCCCAGTTTTCCTTCATAGATTATGTTTGAGCAGATGCGCAGTACGCTATTTCCCAAAAAAAAAAAAATTGTTTCTTGTTCTCACCTTGTCTTAGTGCTAAATTACAGGTAACAAGAGCTGCAATAATAAGCAGCATATTTTATTATTGTTGTGATCGGTCTGTTTTTTTAGTATATAAAACTTTCCCGTTTTTCTTTTCAAAATATTGAAGCTGACATTGCAAATTTATCCCCCCCCCCCTTCCCGGCTTATCATCAAGTGTGATCACAGTTTTCCACAACATTTAGAAATAAAATCCGATATTATTTGTGGTGCCTAATTATGTGCGGAATTACGTAGAGAACTAGAGGCATTATGTACCAATCTCATATAAATAAATGCAAAAAAAGGAAGACTTAAAACAGACGGGATTGTTTTGGCTCTAGGTAAGTTAAGTGGCACTCGTGTTTAAAGCTAATCTTCTGCTGCTGCCATGGCCTCAGAAGCAAAGTTCGGCAATATTATGTGAGTGTGCTTCAATTTGCAAAGTAAAGGTAACTTCCCAGAAATGATAAAACTGTGTCTCAGTTGTGAGACTTAGATTATAATTACAAATTTAGAAGCATTTTTCACTGTGTTATTTGTTTTACATTTAGTGACTTTCCGTTAATGGCTAAGAGGTGGACAGAGCATTTACTTTTTAGGAATATTTTCCGTGCAGTTTACAATATGAGTATTCTGCAATTATGCGCTTTCCTTTATCGCAGTTTAGTCAAAGATGTGCTGCTATGTAAAGTACTTTTATCGTCTACTTCGGCGTTTCTCCCAAATTATTAAGTGCTACAATATATGGTCTCCTGAACATTGAAACCGTTAACGTCAAATTTATTTATAATTTTGTATTATGTCTTGCAGACTTAAAATACATTCCACTGTACCTAGCGATAAACCAAGGTCACTCACTGCCAGACAAGTGTTTTTTTTCTTTTACTCAAAATAAAATTTCGAAATATTTTCCAAGAGGATCCGCGTTAGTTGCTGCTGCTACTTTGAATTGCCAAGAAATCATTTTAATGAATTCGCTGTCCTCTCCACTCGTGCCCGGAGGCGAAACAAATTTTAGCTTCGACTTATTTACGGGGCGAGTCCCGACGAATAAAAAGCAGGATTTAGGAGGTTACCTTAGCAACTCTTGCTGGCAGTGGCACAAAGTCATTAATACGTCGACCACCTTGGAATTATTTCTTTTCTTTTTTNTAGTAAATTGCGCTGAATTTGTCGCGACAGTCTGGAGAGAAAATACAGTTCGCCTCTGCCGTCTGCTGGTAGTTCGGTTTCTTCTTCCAACTCCCTACCTCTTCCGACTCACTAACCCTCCCCCTCCTTCCCGCATCATTCAAAAATACCCACACCGTAAGGGGTTTGTCTGGCTTGCGTCTCCGGAATTAGTATTCAAGTGCGTGGTGACATGTATATGTGTCCCGGGGTTTCAGGGGTTTTCTGTTGGACGCGCGAGCTGCACGGAGTTGATTGTGTTCTGGGGTGCCTAGGGTGGTGCCGGAAAAGAAGGGGTGGTAGCACTGGCGGAGGGAGAAGGGAGAGTGGGTTCTGTAAAGGTCATGTCACACGATCAAAAATCTGTTTGGTTGTGTAATTGTTCCGTTCTGCAACTTTAATTCTTGTTACAGAAAACCCAAAAATGTTCGCATAGACTCTAATATATTCAGTGAATAAATTTATTAGTAAAAGTAATATTGCTTCTTGAAAGTTTTTTTTAAATAAAGAGGCTGTATCATCCCTTACACAGAAATGATTCGTTTTAGTGTCTTAACAAAAGAGTTATAGAAGCCTGTGTTGGGTAGGTTACATTTTAAAAATAACTTAAGTTAAGTTACTGTAAAAAGTAAAGTGACTTCTACTACTTTTTGTTACTTTCAGATGAAATGTAACTGGGCGTTAATTTAAAAGTAACTTAACTGAATTCCGTTACTCAGTAGGTGACTTTAATAAATGCAGGTCTCCTTAAGCTCAGAAATTGTTAAGAATAAAAAATCGTTACAACTTACAAAATTTGTTAAAGTATGCTGTAAATAACTTTATTTTAAGAATAAAACTAACAGGTATGCCATCAAGAAACAAGGAAATCTAATAACCAGAAATAAATGCAACCATTTTCTTGAACAGGATTCCTCCCTGACAATTCGTACAGTCAGTGACGTAGTAAGGCACATGTTTTTTTTTTCCACTAGAGGAATTACTTTTTAGTACTTTGATATTTTAGGTGTGACATTTTATCATAACTTTTTTCCTGTTATCATTAATCTAACACCCCACAAAAACAAAATTTCTGCAGCTCTGTATATAATAAATTTTAAAATTTTGTATTGAGCAAACTGTGTGTTTAACAGTAAAGCCATTGAGTAGTAATAGTGTCAGTAGTATAAGAAGAGTAATAAATGTAATAAGTTATAATACATAAAATCTAACTCACAGTTTAAGTAATACACTTAACAAAATGGAAGCATAAAATGAGACGAGTTTCTTTTCAGTGGACATTTCACTTGAAGGATTTACACCGAAGAAAAAATAGAAAAATTGTTAAAACCAGACAAAATTGAAACAGCTTCATTCACAGAGGCTTTTTAAAATATTCTTATACAACAGTTCAAATAGTCGAAAGAAAAATTGTATTCTAAAATTGAAATTACTTTTAAATTATTTGTTATAACATTCTTGTTTTTTGAAATTTTCTTTTCATTTCTTTCTAAAAGAGAAAACGCAGACCTATAATATTTACAACAGTATGAAACGCTTGTTATGCAAAGGTACCACGATTTTTTATTTAAATGAAACTTACTCGTATATGTATATGTACAACACTATACTAATTCCGTGGTCAATATGAATTTAAATCACTGAGTAAGTGCTGTGGTGTTGGCAGTAGTTTTCATGTAAATTGTCATGGCTTTCACATTGATTTATGATAGGCCATCTGTAAAAGAAATAACACTAAAACGTTAGTTTAATTTGCAGATATCAAACGCAACAAAAGTTAGGCAGTTTTTTCACACATGTTTACATTAGAATAGTACCAGTGCTCACATAGCATACCAAATAACATCATTAACATTTATTAAATTAAAGCCAAACAAAAAAAGCCCTTTTGCCAAATACGTAAAACAACTATATAACGGCCTCGATATTTTGCAGATTCCAAAATATGTTTATTGTTTTAACTATAACTACATCTAGAATCTTTTATTATAGTAATAGCTAAAATATTTGCGACAGTTTTTGTACAAAATACAAGAAATCGTATTGGGCGCGATTAAGTAATAAAAGTTACCAGATATTCAAAACTTTGGCCACAGACTACTTGAGTATACAAAGGTGAAATAGCTGCTTTTTCCGCTAACTCCAGCTGCACACGCTAGCAAAATGGCGTCACTGACCAGCAACGTGTCGAAACTTTGTTACCTAATCAGCGTCTTATAACTAACTTGCCAGCCGGCAACGCAGTCATTATGGAAAATTATGTAGGACGCAGTAGCCAGCCAATCAGACACGAGACCCGTTTCCAGAGAGTCGCACAACCAATCAGTGCATGGGTACGCCCATATAAAAGGAACCGCCACGTAATTTCGTGTCTGTGTATTTTTCTACTCTGTGCTTCGGCTGTGTTGGAATTATTCAATTCGTAATTTAGTCATTTGTTATTTATTAGTTTTCTATTCGTATTCTCTCAGTAGGGATTTATTTAGCAATTGTAAAAACGCCTTGGAAGCCAATATNTAATTTTTTTTTCAAAATTATTTTTAGGCATAACGCTAGTATACATTAAGAAAATTACTTTTAAAAGGACGTAACCATTTGGTTGAATAAATCTGCCAATTTGAACAACGCCTTATTGTGAGCATACGATACAAACACACCCGCACAAATGATAGGAATTTTCTTACATTCAGGTGTTTCATCAGGTTAGAAGACGTTCTTGACAAAGCATAACAATAAACATTTACCTTTAACATTTCGTCATCGCCAAGTTAAATACTAAAAAAAGAAATAATCTTTAAGTTTAGGAAATGTAAACAATTTTCTTTACACTCCGTGTCCATTTCGACGTTTCGAAAGCACTAGTTATTAGGCATGGTTCATAGGCAAAAGAAAACAAACATGAAGTGGACAGGGCAGATGGCAGCGTAGGTAACAGTACCAACTGTAGGAATGTGAACCGCCGCGATGTCAAGCAAGCACACCCTGCTTCTTTATCTCGTGACTCATGAAGTCCCTACTTCAGCTACTCTCGCTGCACGTGAGATGAAACTACAGTATTGTGAAACGAAAAGTAAAGTGAAAGCAAGTTGTATTTGTTTCTGTCCGTTACAATTAATGAGTGACTTAGTTAAGTTACAAGTTACCTTGCGAAAAAATGTAACTAGTTACCCCAAAATGTTACTTGAAATTAACTCGTTACTTTCGTTAAGTTGTTACCCAACACAGATAGAAGCATTAGGGCCTACATTGCGTGGTTATGTGCAATTTTATTTTTACCTGATCGTTAATAGGTGTTCACAGGTTACCATTAAAAGGTGAGAATTAATTAATGCATAACATTTTTTAATAAGTTAAATGTTGCATTAATATACGTTAGTAGTTCATATATTATGATCCGTAATGATAGGTAAGGTAATTAGCTAAGCTTCTGTTATCGTATTTTTCAATAAATACTCCTAAACTTGAATCGGGGAAAAAATCAATAAAAAATTCAAAATGGCGGATGGCACGAGCTTTTAAGTAATATACATCTAGAACCCAAAACACTGCACGTAAATAATTGGTTACACCAAATCAAATATTTTTTTCAAACCTTTAACTTTTACTTTAATTTTAATGTCAGCTGTTGACACAGAAGGAATTTATGGCCTGAAAAAGTAGGGGCTACCGATTAAGACATGATAGTAACGTACAAAGTGGAGCCTATTAGAAGAAATTTTTTTGCTCTATTGCACAAGCAGTGGTTAGTCAAAGTGTCTGCAGATGCCAGTAGTGTTACTCAGAGAAAAAGTGTGTCCGAATCGGTGTTAGTTTCTGACCGCGGACAGAAACTGTGATGATTTGACGTATTCTGCATCATTCCAGAAAATAACGAGTACACTCGACATAAAGTGTTATGGTGTTAATTTAGTAAATACATTCTCAGCTAATGCTTATACGCGTACACTACTGTGTTATCGTGAAAAAAAATTCCGTTAATGACATTACAAGAGCGGTGATTTTTATCGATAAAATGTGGGGCACGTTCGAAACGTGAAAACTTTTCGAGGAATTCGAGATATCAAATAATTATTTTAAAAAAGCAAAATTGTTGCAATGATGATCTATTGTATGACGTCGTATTTAATATCTTGTTATGTCTCGTCAGGATAGATTACACCGGCGTTAGGGTTTCACGTCATATCCTATGTTGGTGAGCTGACCAAGGTAGACAGGAGACGCGGTCTCAGATGCATGTGTTCCACCCCCAGAAATTTGAAGTTTGTATCGTACCTGGCAGTAGTTTCCTACTTGCCAATAGAAAGTTCTAGACTCCGATGTACCCACTGAATCTCTCTTTCTCGTAGCGCTTTCTCTGCATCTACCAAAGGTGAGGTAGACCGATATTTTTTTTTTTGTATTCTGCGAATGCACCCAACATTGGCGTACCCAACACCGATACAGCTCTCAAAGTCACATCGTCAATAATAAAATGCTTTTATCAATTTCAACTTTATCAAACTGCATTACAAATTGGTTAGAGGAAGAAGTTATAGAAACATCTCAAAGCATATGTTTACATAAACAATGTTCTAACCTCAACTGCTATCCACGTCGTTTGTGATAGTCGTATTGGCAGAAAAGAAGTTCAATGTTCGTACACGGAGACAGGTTTGGCGCAGCTAGCGTGATCACTCTACCCTATGTTCACTCTATGTTCCTCGGCCATGTTTCTTTGTGAGTGTGAGTTTTGCGTTGTAGCTCCTCGACAACGGTACCGAAAGACTGGCATATTGAGGGTTTTGGCGAAAGAGAGGTGAAGAGCCTCTGTTTACTACCCGGATTAATTATAGCCTGTTTACTGGGCTAGCATGTCTACGCTCTACTTTAGCGCCGAAAAAACGATATATCTACCACACTATTAGACGATGTAGGAGCAAATACTTAAAAACTCTTATTGCCACAGGACTCAAGCTTAACGTGAGTGAATTTTATCCACGTATGTGATCTAACTTAACTCAAATCTAGAAGTTACGGAATCTTTAAAGAGCCTCAGCCGTAGGCATATTTACTTATAAACCGAGAACAAACACAGTAACACGAACTGTTTAGAGGTGCCATACTACAAACGGAGTTTACAAAAAAGTAATTTATAGTTTAAAAAATGATTTACAAAAATTGATTTATTAAAACCCTTTTTGTTATGGTATTAGTATTTCAATACATAGGATAAAGTGTATAGAAACTGGTGTTCGTTTGAAGATAAGTTTGATCGTGTGAACGGGGCTTGAAGTCTGAGGATACGGTGGGAAGAGGTGGTGGATAATTCTGGCTGTGAAAGAACCAGCAGCACAATGGCGGGGCGGGCAAGACGCGGTTACCACCCAGAGAGAAGTCACCCCTAGGAGCGAGGCTGGACGAAGTTATTGTGACTAGGGAGGGTGTGGGACAGTGGACAGGGCTGTGTGATATAGAAGGGGGTGGAAGGGGTAGAATAATCGTGATATCAAGTCAGATGGGTGGGCGGCACCAACAAGTCGAGCCTCTGGGGTGTGGATTTCCAACTCGCGCCGGTTTTACAACGAATGGGAACCACTGTGCGGTTGCCTACCCTTACAGGGTGAGCAGTCAGCCGTTGGCATTTGTATAGTAATGTACCTACGCATCATTGTACGAGCTTCCACAATGATTGGTCGTGCAAGGCTGTCCGCAGTCGAGCAGTGCAGTGATGATCAAAACCATAGAGGGACGGGTGCGTGGCAGTAACCCCTAAAGCCACTTGCCCTAAGCTTGCCCTAAAGTCGCTTGCCCTAGAACTGCTTGTCCAAGAGTAGCGTTAAATCAGAGTCGGTTGCCCTAGAGTCGCTTGCACTATAGTCGCTTGCGCTAAACATATTTTAGGGCTAACGAATTTTGGCTGGAATTTAGGATTGCCGACTTCTGTACTAGACTTTAGGAATACCGACTTTAAAAGCTATACTTTAGGACTACTGACTTTTGGGCTAGACTTCAGGACTGCTGACTTTTGGGATACTAACGGGTACTGAGGGGGTCAATGGGATAGAGTACGCATTCCAGCTGCATAGTAGCCATTCTCCGTGTTCCAACATTGGACAGTTTTTCTGCCAATAGCGCCATAAAAAATAACGTTAGTAAGATTTGAGGTTAGAGCACTGTTTGCTTAAGTAGGTGATTTGAAAAGATTGTACACTTCCTCTTATATAGCGGTAATGCAGCTACAATAAGTTTGAGTTAGACGAAGAACTGCAGTTTATTCATATGAAAGGGTGCTTGGCTATGTTAAAAAAAATTTAATGTAAACACAAGCGTTCAGCACTATCAGTCATGTGACTTCGGTAGCTGTATTGCCGATGGTCAAGTCGATGTTGGATACGTGTATAGAAGACGAAAATCGGACTACTTCAACTTTAATCTTATCGTCAAATCTTGAACTTGGACTGTCGACTTCTCAACTGAAAGTTGGCTGTAGCGAATCAGAGCTCCTTATTGTTTTAACGACTCATTCTACGGTAAATAAGGGGAAATAAATGTACAATAAATGTGTCAACAGAAATGTTTACAACAGTTTACATACATTTTTGTATTATAAACTAAGAAACAAATAGCTTCCTAGGTGACATAGACTTACGACATATCTGTTCATTATATACAACAAATTTTATGACGAGAAATTAATTAAATGCACTTGCAATGATTTTACGAAGAAATAATGTAACTGTAGGCTAACAAAATTACTCCATAAATATTTTTATTGAATATTTATGAAATTTAAATGAAGCAGGAAAGTATCTCCCTTCTCCATGATATGTATTTTAACAATAAGTAAAATTTCATTAACAGTTTTCACAGAGACGTGTGCATTAATTACAACATTCTTTGCCAACTACTAATTGCAAGTCCGCATTGCCGACAGTACAACTGCCAGATACGAACATTGCCAAAATATTATAAATGCAACATTTATATGGCGTGTAAGATGTTTTAACCTCCGTTAATTAATTATACTATAACTTTAAACAAGCTATAAGTGAACAATGTAATGAATTATCAACATGATTCCAATTTTTCTGCATTTCATGCCTGCTACGGTAACAGTGACGTTAAGCGAAAACTAAATGTAAATTGTTGTTTCTCCTTTCTATAGATATTTTTTAAAACTTTCTCTCCTAATTTATTTCGTAATTTCGTGGAATTATTGCTAGTATGACGGAAACGTTCATTAACTGTCAGTGTATAGAAACGATGTTAGACTTCTCGAACACTCGTAATCATGGATTTATTATGTATAATCTTCCAAGGTTTTGACAAGTTTCAATATCATCACGTTATTTTAAACTTTCGCTTTCTGTGAGTTCCCAAGAATATGCCCAAACTCTATACATTAAAAATGCGCGGTTGAAACTCTAAATTCAATTCTTTTTAAATAAACTCTGCAAAAAAAATCGCGAATTAATAGAATTGCTTGTTAAACTTTTTTTTTTCGTATCAGTTTCGGACTTCGCTTTCGGTGAGTATCAATATAAAATATGAGAAACATAACATATTTGGGAGTATCCAATTTGTCTATTTGAATTCTAATTTTTTGGCGAAATGAAATACACCTGTTTTGAGAGAATCCTCCTAGTTCACTATAGCCTTGAATCTTGACGCGGCCTGGCAGGATAACATTTGAGACTTATTGGCAGAAATGTAAGTTATTTATCTCGTCTATCAGTGTTATTAGTAGTCAAGGTTTGAGTCATTTTACAAATAATTCATTTTACTAACCAGTCAAAAAATTCTATAAACGCGTGGAACGGTGTTTTATTTAAAATAAAGAGTTTCCTGAGAAGCTAAAAGGGCAAAGAAAAATAGCGTAATATAAATAAGTGTACCATGACATTTTGGACGATCACGAAACACGTGGTTGGTAAAGTTTTTAGGCGGTTAGTCCAGCAATATCTCATATTTTGAAATTACAGTGACTGAAAACATCGTGTTCAAGCTTACAGAATTTTATAGAACATGTTAATTTCTGTGAAGCACTAACTTATGCTTTCAATGAAGCTTTGACTATTTAAAAACATTTACAAACTACGATGTCTGTTCGTGTAGGATAAGAAATTTGTGTAGTGGGCATCACGTTTTGATATTCTGCTCTGTAGGTCTAATTAATACACTTTACCTAAGTATGTAGTTTAGTATCCAACTCCACTGACTTTATGGTTAACCCAGCCAAAACTATGGACGTTGTCGGTTAGAATCCAGTTCAGGGGTTTATGAAGCTACGCAACAGACATGAGAGACAACAGATAGGATCCAAGTGAGTGAAGAGATTTGGGCGGCTCTTTACATCGAGGTTTTGATACCCGATGAGGATGAAGCGTGCTAAATATGGAGCAGCGCCGGAATGCAAGGGCGGGGGGAAACGGGAGATCCCCGCGTCATCGTCCACCACGATTCTCGCAGGGAACCGAACCCGGTTCACCGTGGTAGGAGGCGAGTAGTGTAACCACGACACCAACGAGGTCTCGTATAGGATCCAAGTCATTGAAATTACTACGGAACAAACCCGAGGAAAACTTTGCTGGAATGTAACCGAGCCTCATGGGAAATGCCTTCGGGAGATGTTGAGCAGTGGCCGCTCTGCATTCAACCCGACTGTACCCGCAACGGCGAGTGTCCAGTTTCGCGGCTGACCTGCGCGTACCTGCGAGGCGGCG
>NQII01004347.1:52275-77605 GCA_002778355.1 Clitarchus hookeri
CCCGCCACAATTTTTTTTATTCTCCTCCTCACTCCTTGTTCCCCCAGATAACAAGTAGGAACAGCTCTCGCGAGAGCGGAGCCCGGCGGGAAGGATTTATCGAGAGCGTCCTCTCGCCCCGCGAGGAATTATGGGGGAGTGTCCTGCGGCAGCTGGTTTATAACACGACTCTCTCTCTCCCGAGGTGTAAAAGTACACAAAGAACTTGAGCCGGGAGACTTACGGGAAGGCGATGGCTGCCTGCGGGTCCTCGGGAAAGGGGGAGAAAGAAAGTCCTAACCTCTTACTCCCCGACGGGAAATTTTTTTCTCCTATCTCCAGCGGGGTGGAGGAGGCTTGAGTTAATGGGTCGAGGGCTGAGTTCATGGGCGACCAAGACAACTTTTTGGTGTTCGGCGCGAAGAGGGAAAGGGCACAAATCTCTCCTCCGGGGGCGGAGTTATTTTGGTGGCGGAGGAAGGAATCCCTGACGGATGTGAGTTGGTGTGTGGGCGTAGGCGGTGTGGGNATGCCGCTACCATTTCGCCCTGATCCTTAGGTAAATAACCCGGCAGGAGAACGCCTAGCCGTAGTAGCTCTTCGCGTGGTCGCTGAGCGACGATCGACTGTTGGTGGGAAGGGCAGATGTTTTCGCTCGCCGTCAACCAACGCCGCAGTTACCCCCCTCCTCCTCATACACCGTCCCGGGGTAGGCAGGTCGTATCGGACGGTAAACGGGCGCTGGGCGGTGCTGGCGGTTGCTGGATACACTGGCACCCACGTGCGAGGTTAAACACGTCCCGCGCACGCCGAGTCAGACCCAAAAATATACGGTTTCCCTGAGGAAACTGTGAAGTATTTACTGCTCCACCGCTCACTGGCGCCGACTTAGAGTTGTATTTCTCTACCCTCTACCCTCTTCCCCAAGCGTTAAGTCCGGTTGGTCCTACGGCATACGTTGAAACGTGTCCATTCGAGATGATATGATGTCATGGGCTCGTGCAACTTCTGCTTTGTATCGACGTAAAAAACACACATCGGACAATGTCCAGCAGAGAAATGAAATGGCAATAGGACAGTTCTTTATTAGGGTTGGAAGCTGGTAGCAACCTACAATCAGAATGCTCTGATAATTTGTTGAGAGATTAGATTGACGCGGAAGCAATCAAAATATTGCTAATTAATTCTCCTGAAATAACTACACGTATATTATGTAGTAGAAAAATACTGCATATTCTCTATCAGTTTATTAAAAATTCCTTCAGGACATCAGAATTTATTTATCTTGTGCACAGTCTTCCCTAATGATATAACATCGTAATTATTATTAGCTACGATATGGCGTAATATTACTAATTAGCAGATAATAACGGCACTCCTATGTTGTATATGAGAGACGCTTGGAGACGTTATTTTGATCTGGAGTTTCAGGCGTCCGGTAGAAGTTTTGTTCACCTTATATCCAATTTATTTTTAATTTATTACTAACCCAGTGAGGTGCTTTATCCACACTTATTTCATAATTTTCAATGATGACATAAATTTTGATGTCCAATCGAAACTAGCAATAATTTTCTTTGTTGGAGATCACCAAAAGAGATCTCTAGTGGTGAAATATGCCTGTGAAGTGCACAATAATCGAGCTTCCTTCTTTCTTACGTTCATGATATTTAAACAACTCTATTGCTATGAAATGTTCCACGCATATTTTTTATTTGTAATTCTGATCTTGTGTGGTCAATTATTATTCATATTTTTTTCATTAGCGGTAGTGTCCACATCTCATTTTTATTTACTGAGCTCGTCCTTCGTCCACCCCAACCTTGCGACGTAAATTTCAAACTCAGTTTTTACGTAATATAATATATGTGCGGCCAAGTTATTCTGCATAAAAATTCAAGTATGCTAAATGTTCAGCCGCCTATATGGAAGCACCGATAAGTTGTTAATCTCATACAGCACGAGTAGATAGCGAACTTTTTGCATTGTGATTATTTTTGTGGTTTCGTCAAGTAAATAAAGTTCAGGAGGTCTCGCTCATTTTAGACCACATGAGTTTGAGGCGCAATTTCGGACATGAAAATTGACTTGCAGAATAATTAGTTGTCAGTGCTGCTGTTTATGGCGAGGTTTAATGATGCACCTATGAAATGACGGGGTTTTGACGAGGCGTTGGAATGCGCTTCGTGTGGGAAACCTTCGACAAACCTGTCGTCCGGGGGTATTTGAGTCGTCGGCCCTAGAAGCCAGAAGACAACCAACCAGACAAGCCACGCGCCATTCGAGAGCGAACGGCGATCTTCCGGAGGAACCGACTCCGACGTAACCCGTCTCGTTTCACGTGCTCGTCCTCGCCGAGTTGGTTTGCGCGAGCGGACAGTCTCGCTCCGGGAGAGTTTTTCTGCATTTCTCGGCGACTCGCGACGACCAGAAGCCTCAGCGATGTGCGCGGCTGATCGGTGCGGTCTGGGCTGTCACGTGACGAGGCGTTGGCGTGTTGTTGACGGCGACCTGGCGGCGCGGACGCACCGCGCGAGGGAGCTCGTTAACGCCGGCTTGAGGGGGAAGGGGAAGACTTATGAGTCGCGCGGACCAGAACTAGCCCACGACCACACCCCGGAGGTCTATGACGGACCTGACGAGGCGTGCCGAGGGCAAGCCCCACCTCGCCATGCAACAGTTCCTTGCGTCCACGCGCTGGCCTGCTCCTTCGTCCGCTCGTTAATTACTGCAGGTGACGCCTGAGTCAAGAACTTCTAAAAAAAAAAGTTTTTTAAGAAGCTAAAAAGCAAATAAAAATAGTGTATTATAAATAAGTGTACCATGACATTTTGGACGATCACGAAACACATGGTTGGTAAAGTTAATCCAGCAATATCTCATATTTTGAAATTACAGTGTCTAAAAACATCGTGTTCAAGCTAACAGAATTTAATAGAACAAGGTAATATACTCAAGTTGGGAAGATCAATGTTAAAAGTTCCTCAACCAAAAATTTTCGCCACTTAATAAGCGCTAGTGTCGCGTGTGTACCAGATTTTTTTTTTATATTTTCTACTTAAAAAACCGGGTAATTATAATATTTATAAATCAAATACAAAATAACTTCGTAACTTAGTAAAATCTTTCTCTTTTATTATTTACGTAGCTTAAAATTTTTATTAAAAGTCAACTTTTGGAAGACTGAGCGCCTGGCGGCGGAAATTTTCCCTATGCCAAATTCTCCCATAAGAAATAAAGTTTTGTTCCTAACCCGAGTAGTATAAACCTGTCCACGGTAAAGTGAGCACTTTTGAGGCCCCATTTTATCTTTCAGCCACCTATTTAAATAAATATTGCCATGTATGTAATAAAGACAGTGTATATATTCCACCGCACTCGGAAGTTGACATCTAAGGCTAAAAAAAAATATATTTACTGAGTATTTTTCTAAATGAGAGGGCCTTCAAAAGTGCTCACTTTACCGTGAGTAGCTTATAACACTAACGACTTCTCCAGCCATCTTGAACCATGCAGTGGACTGAACGTCAGGATCGGTTCTGTGTGGCGCAGGGCGTGGAGTGTTCGGGCCAGAAAGCGCGCCGAAAGTCCACGTCACCAAGTGTTTTGAAAATTACGTAGTATTCCTGCTGGTTGTGTGGTCAGGTCCTCGAAGCAACACGTAAGGCCACTGCGCGGCGGTTCAGAACTTTACAAATTTTCTTCTTGAAAATTTGGGTTGGAACAGTGGCTTAGATATGATTTTCTAATGGAGGGGGAGAAAAACCAGCGATACACTGTGGTTTGTCATATTTTTTTTTTAACATATATTTACAAATATTGCGTTGATCGCTTAATGCATTTGGGTATTCGCACTAGTGCGATTATTTTTCATAGGACAGTATAAACGAGATTCAAACTGCGAGTTCAAAAAATGTTTAAATTGCAATCAGAGAATATTGTGTCACTTTCGATGTTGAATATTTACTCGGATATTTTTACTAACTCATATATCACAGAAATCTGGACAATATTTGTGCAAAAGAGTTTAAAATACCTTAAAAATATTAGGTTTAGAAAATCAAAAATTAATCTTACGTCTAGAGAGGGCTATGACACCCGTATCCCTCTCATAACTACGCCACTGTTAATATGCATTTTTTAAATAGAGATATTAAAGGACAGAGTTCTACAAAACTGGCATTATTATTTGCGTGTATGTTATACTTAGCAATTCTTTACACATTTGAGTTCGTACCATTTATTAATCGCTTTTTGCCATACGGAGAACCAACCCATTTATTCTTCTGACTGGTTTACTCTGAAAAAAAGAAATGTATGGTGGCTACAATGTGTTTTTGTTGATATTCACCCTGCTGAGCTTTTAGCTATGAACACAGCATTTTTTGCAGCCATCACAAAAGTTTAGCGGTGACAACTAACAAATTTTGATCACTACAAATAATTTCGCAGGGTGAATACAACAACACACTTTGTGGCCTCCACAAAAAAAAATATTTTTTTTTTTTTAGTGTACACTATCGCTAGTCGTTTCCTCCTATTTGTTCAAACCCGTCCACGGTGTATCAAGCAAACTGTGAAACACTGGCATTGCCAATACAAATGTACATAAACGGATATGGGAGTAAACAGTACAAGAGGCGCTCCTGGAATACCCGTTAGGGGTTGGCTTTGGCAGTATGAATGCAAATCGAAAAGGCCATCCCTGTCTTCAACCGAAAATCACTCTCCGTCCTGATCACAACTTCTCGCCATTGTCCGCGGTTTCCTTGGACGTTAAGGCGTCGCACTCGTGTGGCGAGGAGGGATAAATGCCGTCGGTTTTAGTATTCCTATAAAACACAGTCGCACGGCGCAAAACTCTAAATTAAAATAATATAGACAAAATATTTTTTTTCTTTATCCATCTTCGATTACAGTCTGCGATATACGTTGTTACAGACGTGTCTTCCATCAACGCTAAGGCTTGGGCATGTTTACGTCTCAATATAACTAATCTTCAAATGAAAACCGCTGTCGTAGTGGGAGCTATCAAGAAGAATAACTCAGAAGTGAAGTCTGAAGATATAGTTGACCAGAGGAAATCGACCCGGCTTAATTTTACATTATTGTTTGGAACGTCCCTCGCCGGTTACAGCCATTCAGCTCATTAACTGATGAACATGAATTAAGTACATGATCATCTTGTGATTCTCCTTCAATTCCCCTAGACGAGGAAAATATCATATTAATATTAAAATCTAGTATATTTACTGGTTGATCTGCAAGAAATTTTTAAGAACCATGCCCCTTTCAGTGCGAAACATTTACAAGAAATACGAAATATTAGTGGCTTATATTTTAGGCATGTCAATCAATGATAAATTTGGGGTATTTTGAAAACGGCACCCTTACTAAAAGCTATTGATATGTCTCGGGAAACACTGGACAGACTTAAAACCATTCTTCTTATACTTACTCTATGATAAATGATAAAAAAACAATATAAAATTTTTCTAAGCCGCTATTTCGAGAGATGTTACGACCCACAAAATCAAGGTTGTGCGTTTTCTCTCCGGAATTACTAAACTGATCACTACAGAGGTTTCTTATCAAGCAATCTTCGAGAATAAATTTATATTTTTATTATTTTAATAAATAACGCGCTTATTTTTTAAAATAGCTGAATTGCTAAAATTATGGGAAATGATTTCCTTATAATTTAAATCATATGACTGATTGACCCAAACGTCGTGTATATTTATTGTAGGTAAATAGAACTACTCGAATAAAATAAGGCGTTATGAACTTAGTCTAAGGTACAGTTTAATAAATGTGCACTACATTTCAATAGAGATGGTGCTGTGAGATGAAACGAGCATAAATATGTCCCAGTATGTCAGATACTGTTATCCAAAACGGCTATCTCTAAAAAATGTTATTTATTATATCACCTCTGAATCTATTTTAATCGACCAAGGCCAATATTTATAGGTGAGCTGTATCCACTGACATCATAAAATGTCAGTGGGTAATTTTATCCTCCATTTTGGAAGATAAAGTACTCAAAAAAGTAAGATATACCAGAAAGGTCTATTCATCTGATAGCCACCAAATTTGGTGTGAAATAATAAATCGCTAGGTCACTTCGGTCGAAAATATAATTTAAAAAGTATATTGGGTTAGTTTTACAGAATAGTGCTTTCTGAACATCTAGTGATTTACAGTGCTAAGTACAGTAGGAGCGTTGTATCTACTTTTCAATGCCTTAGCCAGCCACTTCGGAATATAATTCTTACATATAAATTGTGGTACATATCTTTCGTGCAAGGTAGTATTGGATTCACTGCTATTTTCGTTTATGGATAGCAACCACCATTAATATTTATCAGACTCATATCTTATCCCAATCTCTGCGATGCTACTCTTTAAACCTTGTTTCATAAATTACATTTCTGGAAGAATGACACTCAAATGGTAAGTTGTTAGATCATGTAAGTAGAAGGGAAGAGGGAAGTCTGAGGCAAGGGGATCTGGGATCCGAGCTCGGAGCTGTTCATGCTCTGTCATCCCAGCCATCCGGCGGCCATTTTGTCCGCCATGTTGGATGTTGGAGAGCTTTGACCACAAAAAACCAAAAACCAACAAAAAATAAATTTAAAAAAATTAAATAAATCCAAAATATCTAAAAAAAATTAAGAAATTCCATAAAATTTTAAAAATTCAATAATCCCCAAATATTTATTAAAAATTATTAAAAAATAAATTGTAATAATTATAAAATTTAAATTTTAAATGTTTGAGTGTAGGGGGGACGAGGGACTGTAACCGACCAGCCACCATATTATTACGTCACCCAACTGCCGTGTTGGATCCAGTTGACCTCGAACCATGACCTTTATCCTATAACCGTGACCTTGGATGACCTTGAAAAAACTCGAAATAAATTGTAAACATTGAAAAAATTCATAAAAGTCAGCGATCATATTACATTACTGACTACTACCGCCATATTTTATCCAGGTGACCTTGACCTTTAACCCAGTGACCTTTGATATTTAACCCAAAAATCTTAAAAATTTCATTATAATTATAAATAAATAAATAAAATAATATTAGAAATTATTTTTTTACGTTATATTTTAAAACATACTTTTTCGGAGGTTCCCCACAGTACCATGTCCAGCAGACGACTGACCCCCTCCAATCAATCACATTGAATTAACATTCCCCTCCTCAACCCACTCGCCTTTGGTCATTCTAACTAATGCACTCCACCAACCATATTGGTATTTTCGTTTATCATTTGTTTACATTTTCAACGCCTAGGTGTCACTGATAACTCCGACCAAGATGTTAGATCTCGATTACCTTCACCCTTTATCTCACATATGTGACCTTGACCTTTTGCCCATGATATTGAATAAACTTTCACCCTTAAAGAGATTCTAAAAACATTTATGAAAAAAAAATACAAATTAAACATTTTTTTATTACTATTTCTATCAATCTCAGAATCTTTCCATCAATCAGTACCAAAATCCACTTGCCAATCCACTCGATTCCACAAAGCAATCCACGCCAATACACACCAATCCACACACCAATACACAACAATCCCCATGAATACACACCAATACACACACCAATCCTTCGCAACCCGCTCCACAATCGCTCCACAATCACTCCACATGCTCCACAATATGCTCCGCCATCTGCTCTGCAATCTGCTCCACAATCCCAATCGTTCGATCAATCCCAATCGTTCGATCAATCCCAATCGTTCGATCAATCTCAACCCTTGGATCGATTCTTCGATTGATCCTTCGGCTTGTCCCCCACCCATATGTATATAAATTACATTCGTTCGCCAACTGAATCCAAATTTGTACATGTCGACAGAATTAATGTATTGTATGCAGTCAATTATCCACGCATTTTTATACTATTTTTTTTATTATAATTCTATATGCATATCTTACCGTTAATAGTCGAGTGCTCATAGCACCACTTTAAAGTTGTGAGTTATAGAAGGATACGACACAAAAAATAAAGAAAATACAATTATTTTATAAAAATTTATTATTATTTTGTAATTACAATTTCAGAAGAAAGCAGTTCACCACGTCATGCGATATATCCCTGTTCTTTCAGTTTACTAATGATTGAATATATCTCAACAATGCGCGAGAAATGGCCACGTTTTTGAAGGTCAATCAAATATCTGAGTCTATCAATAAGTTCATTCGAGTCTTCGGGAAATAGGTAACTAGTATTCTCGGCGCCTTCTGCCTTCTTCGTGTCGCTCATTGCAGCAAATATGTTGGAGGGGTGTGTCAGTGCATCGAGAAAATCGCCATCATCGTCTTCAACAATATCGCTGTCTTCATGCTCCTAAAGAAAATAATTTCTTCTATGTTATATCCCGGGGACCAAACAACCGATTTTCTTCAAATTCTTCACACAAGTAGCGCCACGGTATGCCGTAACTAACACGTAAACTTGCGTGTTTTATGTGGCTCAGTCACTTATTTTCAAAACAAAGGCCCTGTAAATATTTCAGGTTAGTAAACCCTATCCGGGTAAGGCATGTGTGTAATTGTAATTGTCTCACTAGTGATGCATAAGTTTCTGGTTTCATTTCTAAAGCTATTGCTTTCGAAGAGAAGTCAAGTCCTTCCCACCAACTTTACTTTTAAGAAATTATTAAAAATTTAATTACACCCATGTTGAGGAAAGTAGGCTCATTAGTAATATCAGTAACTTCTTGTTTCTCACCGTGATTTATACGTGTAGGTACCTTGTTGGTGTTGTCGGAATATTTTATCGGGAACTAATTATTTTGTTTATTTACTTCCGTTAAGCACAGTTGGTTGTAGGTACCGTTGTAGTGCGTTTTATTGAGTGAAATTTAACATTAATCTGCACATGTTTACCACTTCGTAACACTGCTCGTTCTGCCATTTTCCTCAGCCGCCGTCCGCAAAGAAGCATCATGAATGTAATTTACGTTTATAAGTTTAAGTTTGTTGGTTTCAGGAAACGCGCGCAGTGTTGATTTCACTGAATGTTCCTGCAAATAAATGATTTAATGCTAGTGACGAACAAACGTGATTATAGTGAAGTAAACTTGCAAGGATATTTATAGAATAACACGTTTTCAAGAGGTTGCGAATCTTGCAAACAGTAGGTTTGCGTGTTTTATAAATAATGTATTTACAAACCGTGAATATGTTTATTGAAATGCACGTGGCCTCAAAAAGCCACACTTTCAACGCTTTTGTGGTGCGTAAATAATATTTGTTTATTTGCCTATTTCGTGAATTCAATGAGTCTAAGGTTAACTTCGATCAAAGTGTGTGTGTGTGCTGTGTATTGCTGCATCTGTACGAATACGAACAACGACGTATGTATCGCGTTTTGCTTTTCACTGATATGAAGTTAAAACTTTCAAAGTTATAATAATTTGAATGGTATTTCCATTCATGCAAAATTTTTCACTGCTCCATCAAAATAATATGCAACTCAAAATGTCACACACTCGTAAGAAGCTCAAAACAATGCCGTCTCACGAAATACGTTAAACTAAATTACTACCTCCCNTTCCTTCTTTTCTCTAGAATTAAATAAACAGAACCCCAACAAACTTAACTTGGAAACTACAAAAATAAAAAAGGTCAGAATGCCAACCTAGTTATAATATCCTACATTTATTACTGGACGGGGGTTAGCTAACGTCAGTCTTTCAGTGCCTTCAAGACAGGAAACACGAGGAAAGAGGAAAATGAAAGTGTGCATTGAACTCAAACGTTTGTTTACATACGTCTCTTTCTTCACTGACAAAACAGCTGTGGTGGAAGGATGCATTGTGGCCGCGCTACCTTTCTAGAGCTGTCAAAATTTTCCCCACTTACATGAAATGGACAAAAGCTTTAGGGAGTTATCATAAAACTACAAGTATACCTCTCTGGAAATATAAACTACATTGTTGAAAAAAAATAAATTCTGAACTTATGTCAGGAAATTATGATGAAATTAGCGCAGGGTCATTTTTAAATTGTCAAGTAGAGTTTTGCCGTTTTACAATTATTACCAGAAAATTCTTGAATAAAATTTGGTGACTTCTTTGAAGGCATTTGTAAAGTGTAGACGTGTCATAATAAGAACTATTTAGGTATTGCATTGAAAAGGAAGTTGTGGCTTATAAACATAAAACTCAACACGGCGGATGAGATAGATCCGTAAGTATTTCTAGTGCCAACCCTGCATGCGTGTCGAATTCCTTCTCGAACAACGGGTTCCCCCTCCCACGGCCCCCGCAAATAAACCATCCCCTTCGCCACGACCCGTCTCGCCGAGTGATCCGACATGTAATCACCGACGATCCTTGAAGAGTCTTCCACGAGGCATTAGGGAGAGTGCGCGCACAGGGTGCGGAGGGCCTACAGGGGGTGCCGTGTGGGCCGCAAGGTGGCATCGGCGGAGGGGGTGAAGTTGTGGGAGGGGCATAACTCAGGCGCCTAATGGAAAACACTCACAGATGTTGCCCCAGCNGGGGGGGGGGGGGACAGCCCGCGACTAGACGCACGCAGCAGACGCGACCGGGGAGAAGAAAATGCGTAATAGATTTTTCAGGGCGTCGTTAGGAAACGTCGTAGGGACGCGAAATCTGACGAATTTTGGCGCGTACATCACCCGCTTACCCCCTAACATCACCATCCCCCTCTTACACACCAGGCTTATTTCATTATTTGCGTTTCCTTTAACGACCGGGAGGTTGTGAAGGGGGCCGAACTAAAGATGTATGCGTCCCTAAGACGTTTTTATTTATTGCAGGCGCCATTTTTAACTAATCTTTTCGGCGCATTTGGATCAGAATGAAGGGTAGGAGACGTCTATTCGTTATCCCGGCAGAAAACATCTGCGATTACGTGCACGGGAAACGGAGACTAAAATATTTTAATAATTTCATTAGAAAATTAACGTAAAGGTGAAGCCAGATATTGCCGTGAAAAATCATTTTAAAAAATGAGGAATGGTTTTTTTTTCCATGTGCCACATGAGAAAAAACATTAATTCTACGTCAAGCAAAGAGAAACGTAAAAGTTTTAACGAGTTATCAACTTTTTAACCGGTGTAATTTCAGTTTCTAACGCCTTATAGGTCTTGTTATTTTTATACGATTTCGATTTAAAAATTTTCAGAACGCCGCAAATGAGGAAATAAAGTGATTAACGTAACTCTTGTCATTCAGCGTTCAGGTGATCGGAATACTTGAATCGCTGATCTGAGAAACGTCGGAAGTCAGCAATTTTCATAAAATGAGTTTTATGTTGTATTTGTGTCTTGGAAATTGGCTGGATCTTTGGGTTATGAAATGACTTAAGTCAGGGGTGACCTGTGCCCTTTCTCCGCTGAAACCATAGACTAGAGATGAGGTAGACAGATTTTTTTCTGCGCATGAACCCAACATTGACCTACCCCACCCCAATACAACTGTTACTAGTCGCATGGTCAACAGTGATGAACATGTTTGTTTGCACCTTAATCCTAAAAAGGCTAGCCCTTTTATATGAATAAAATACTTTCATAAATTTGAATTTAATAAAATTGCATTGAAATTGATTAGAGGGAGTATACAAACATATCAAAGCACTTGTTTACATAAATGGTGTTTCAACCTCAAATCCTAACCACGTCGTTTATGGTAGTCATATTGGCAGACACGCAAGTTCAATATTGGGACACACAGACTGGTTTTGCGCAGCTAGCGGGATTACTCTACCCCAGATTCGCTCTACGACTCAAACAGACGAGCAAAAAACACATGACTGTGCGTTTGCCATTGCTTGTCCTGTAACTATTGTATATGTCATTATTACCTGAATAAGAACACAGTATTTATGCTTCAACAATACAAACACACAGTAGATATGTGCCTATTACCAAATGAACACCTTATTGTAAAATCAAATGAGATTAAATTAAAGCAACTAGACATGTTCACTAACCTAAGTGAAATATGTGGAAATACAGAAACAAAGCTGGAAGGACATTTTACACTTCTTTGAACATATAAAATTAAAGTGTAGTTATTTATGTATATACAGAATGATACCTAAACTATAATGAATGCAATTTAATTTGCTCAGATGTGTTTCTGTCTGCTAGCTTTTTTTTTTCAATCTCCTGTCAAATTTAGTTTTCCTGACGTATTAAATTTCTCGTATAAGTGATCCAATCAAAAACAGGCTTGGTAGGCGATTTGAAAAGGAAACCACGCCACTCTTTTTTACAGTGTGCCGATGCAGTAGTGAGGACTCGACACGAATGTCTTCATCTACCAGGCCGTGACTGCGTGAGGAAGGCAAGTGGCACAGGGCACGAGACGGAATTCAGGGGTCACCCTCCCCTCGCCCCTCAGTCATTCAACTAAACCCCTCTCCATCGAGCACTAATGACTAAATCGATATGATTGGTCGTTACGACTCTCCCGTTGAGGGATTAAGTTTGTATCAAGATGGCCAGATGTTGCCTTGCTTCCTGAACTTCACGCAGCTCGCAGCGGTGTATGTGCTCAGACGTAAAAGAAGAAAGAAGGCCGGCATAAAATTAAGCCGTCATATTTAAAGCGGTTTAATTCTCACGACCTGTTACAAATGGTTTTTACTGGGCGATTACATAATTTCGTGTTCCTACTTTGTGTTTTTCTTTCGGACCACAGTCGACAGTCTCTTAGGGTTAGTAAACAGCCTCACGTCTATCAGAAACAGGTTTATATTATAGTTTTAAAAATATTTATAAACAAGCAGTTCTCGATATAATACACTTTTAGACGTTAATACAACACTACCTCTGCTTAGAATGTATCGACATAATTTCAAAAAACAAAATCTCTCCTAGGAAATAAAAAAAATAAAAAATTCCCAGGACTTAGTTTTTATGAGTTTTATTAAGAAAATTATTTTACACTGAGGTTTAATACTTTTGCTGGTAAGATTGAAACTAACATAGCTGTTATTTAGGATAATTCGGTAAATCCTCCAGTGCGTCAATTTTCGAACGTTATAAATTAGATCAAATCAACTTGCAAACGCGTTGTCGGTATAGTTAACAAAAACTTGCTGCACGACCGTTTTGTAGAAAAATTGAGTAATTTCGGCAATAGTCACAAAAAAAAAACAAAGGACATATTGCATACTTTCTCTTTCCGTCTGATTATTCGAACGCGCTAATTTTTTTTTTTTAGCCGCTGAAAATCCCCGTTAACACTTATTATCCGTTTCACATAACTACAGTAAATTTTGACTTTCCTCGAAAAAAAGTGCAGCCACGATGTGTCCTTCCGCCACAGCTGTTCTGTCGGTGAAGAAAACGATCTTTGTAAACAAACTACGTGGCAGGCGTTGAAAGACTGACAACTTCGGTCCAGTATTTAGGCTAATACAGTTGGTAGCCATTTCCCAACTGTTTTATTTTTGTTATTACCACATCTACAAAGTGGCAGANGAAGAAAACGATCTTTGTAAACAAACTACGTGGCAGGCGTTGAAAGACTGACAACTTCGGTCCAGTATTTAGGCTACTACAGTTGGTAGCCATTTCCCAACTGTTTTATTTTTGTTATTACCACATCTACAAAGTGGCAGACACGTGTCTACAATTCATTTCATTGAAGAGACTTTTCTAAAAAGGCACCTACGACGGACTAAATAGAATGAGATATGCAAATAGAAAAATAATTAATTGCATACATAATACTCCGACATCATCAGCAAGCGATTCTCGCATATAGACAAATTATGACGGAAGAGAGCTCAATGGCNCTGAAGAGACTTTTCTAAAAAGGCACCTACGACGGACTAAATAGAATGAGATGTGCAAATAGACAAATAATTAATTGCATACATAATACTCCGACATCATCAGCAAGCGATTCTCGCATATAGACAAATTATGACGGAAGAGAGCGCAATGGCAATGGCAATGGCAATGGCATTTCGCCCCGTAATGTTCGCATATCCTGCCATAATATTTATAAATGTATTTCTTCTTAAGCCCTTGCTCTATAACTTAGAAAATTAAACAATTATCTATGAGCATGATTTTAACCGTAAATGTCGTAATTATCATTAAATTTCCACATAATTATTTTTAATGCAGAGTATTTTTTTTCTTCTACAATCATCGCAAAGACCGTCAACATAACAACACGCATCCCTCAACAACAAACAGCTGACACAGTACTTTGCAAATGGGTGCGTTTACTGTTTAAATGCTGTGTAGTTTGGTCACTTCGTCTGTCAAATTTTGCTGAAGTAAATTTATATGAAACCGGGAATAGCAGTATTCGAGGTCGTGGCGGTAGATAAAGACGTGCACCAGTGACGTCAAGTGTGCACGCGTAAATGTATCCGTCCACAAGCGTGATGTCCGTAACTGGAATTTTACGAACTTTCACGGGAGCGCAGTGAATACAAAATGTAAATGTTATTCTACTATTGTAAATTTTCTCGTTGTCAGACTGTTATTTTTAATCGAATTACATGCTACGTATGTTATAGTTACAATGCATTGAATAGTTTATTACGGCTGTTTATGTATGAGTTTTTCAACGCTATGGAAAGTTTTAAGTTTTTTCAGGCTTCGTGAAATTTATATTTACATGATCTCAGTTCCCGAAATCTTGTAGTATAACATTTTTGTTTTTTTCCCGACTTACATTTTTTAGTGTTTGCCAATTATTATTTAGGTTTTTATCCTCGAAAAGTGTAAATACATGACATTCTTCTTCTTTGCCTGTTTTAAGAATACGGTTTGGAACAAAAATTCAAATTGGCGAGTGTTTTTGTTCAAACTCGGATTGTCTCGAGACACGGTAGATTCGTACATGGTCCCGTATGTCAGCCAGCCTATCCTACTTCTAGGACACAGGTTGGTATAGCGCAATATTAGCCGAGTCCTGAAAATTATCCTCTGGTGAGTTTTCGACAATTTTGAACCTTGATATTTACTACCACCTTGCGTGATAACCTAAAATATTTTCAATCTGGAAATGCCTAAGGTGATCGTTATCCTTATAGCTGGTGAAAATGTTTGTTTTTCGTGCCATAGATTTTGTTTTACGACAATTACGTAGAATTTCTCATTACACCAACGAGAAATTTTACAATGTGCAAAATATATTTTATCTAATTAGTTTTGTTTTATTTGATAGTGGGAAATTTTTTTAGAACATATTGAAAAATTGTGATAGGCTACATATTAAATTAATTGTGACGTAAATATGTATTAATGAGTTCATGTAATATGTTTGTATTTAAAAGTAATATAAAGAGCTTAAGAGTTATCAGATCATTTTCTCATACTTTAAGTATGTCTATACAATTTTGTTCTCCAGGTACTGTAGGCATAGCTTTTAATATGACGTAGATTCCAAAATGGTCACGGGACGGGAAGCAGGCACACTTTTTTTTTTACAGTAAATACATTCATTTAACTTTCAGGCATGTTACATTTGCACCTCAAGATATGTAACTCAAAATATACAAGTATGTAAAAGATCGTGAGGATTCGGCAAATAGTTATTTTTCCTCCCTGTTTACCGCGAGGGTAAATTCAAGCTGACTTCTGGAAGTGATAAAAATGCTCGCATGTTGTGTCCCGCCAAACAACGGGCGCATTAAGCCGACACGTACGTCAAGTTTTTTGGCTGACCGAGGAGAAGAAACATGAAAGAAAAAAAAAATTACTCCTCCCCAAAGCGTGCCAGAAACTATTTCGGCCAGGCAAGAAATAAGGCCACGCTAAATATTCAGCTGCCAGCTCGCGGGCTAGCTTTTTTTTTTACTGGTGGTCTTGCGAGAAGNGCTCTATAAGATGGCGGGCGGGGTTGGTTCGACGTGTGCCAGTGCAATTCCACTACCGATTATTATCACTCCCCGTTCCTGAATTTCATCTCCTCCCCGTAGTATAATTCCGCGTTGATTTGTCGCGAAGCCTTCGAACAAAACGTAACTGACGATCCGAAATCAAAGCCGGATCCTGAGCGAAACGACCTACTTTTATGCGTCCAGTCCCGAGTCGTCGAAAGATAAGTAGCAGACAAGTTCATAAAATCTTGGTACTGCCACGCTGGCTCATTCAGTTAAAGCCTGTTTACGGTAAACTGAGCACTTTATTCATGCGTCCGTTAAGTTAAACTGAGACGTTATTAGCAAAGTAAATATTTTATAGATTTACAAATTATTAAACTAATGTGCTTTAAATAAAGTGAAACAAATAATTTTAGTATTTACAAATACTTACATAATTATTTTTAATCAAAGCTAAAGCGGAACTATTTTCCCTCTGCCGTTGCTGATTTTACTGGGCGCATGCCATTAAGTTTGCCCGTTACAGTATACGCACGTAGGGGCAGTGACTTTTTTCAACGGCTGATTTCATAAGTGCTCATTTTACCGTGAACAGCCTATTAAGGCTATTAATTTATAACAGACATTTTGACTACTTGATAACACTGATCGTTGGCGCATTAGCAGATACGTTGTAACCTATGTTGAGAATGTATAACTATTGTGTTTATGCGATCCTCTCTTCCGCCAATTATTTTTTTCACCCTAATTTCACTCTATTTGATGTAGCAATTGTCGTTCGAGCTCTCCCAACTTCTTCCCCTCAACAGTCTTACTCGGATGACACGATAAACACTTATGTAGAAGCGAAATATTGTTCCGGGCATTTTGCCGTAGGTTTTTAAAATTCTTTGGTGTCTGCATTATACTCAAGAAGTGATAATATGTTTTTCTGACACTGTCAGGTTGTATAAGCTCCCTCTTATTTTCAGCCGATGTCTGGCAAGTTCCTTTCTGCTCCGAAAAAAAAATGTTATGTTTTGTGTAGAGAGACGGGCAGCCTAGCCAAGAAAAAACCAGATTGCACAAATAATTACACGCAATGGACACTCACGCATGACCTTCATTATGTAAAAATTGCGAAGTTTTCCTGTTCGTACACAGTAATGGCAAAATTATTAATATTGGAAAATCGCTGTTAGTTAATTAAACGTGTAAACTGTGTTCAGAAAAAAAAATATTTTTTACTTGTTACAATATTTTCGAGTATGGCCTATGGTAAATTCACTATGTACCAACAGGTAGTAAATGCTACTATTTTCGGTTCATTTAGACGGAAAAACGCGAGAAACGTACACGTACAAAATTATGCTATGTGATTCTTGTACTATTATCTAAAACACTATTCTGCCTATTTCTTACTCTTTTATGTATCAGCACGTCTCTATATGTCGGGCGACAGAGCTGGTGGGTATAATAGTACAGTATTTTGTTTTTATTCGGTCGCATTATGTTAGGCAGTAGACTTCAAACTTAAATATAATAAGGTAAAAGAAAGGCTTCGATAACATACTTTTAAATTATAAACACCTACAACATAAAAAATTAATTTAATTTCACTAACCTAACCAATTAATCTATTTCACTAATTGACGAAGTACTCTCTAATTTTTGAGCACCAAATTGGAACCAGTGAGTCATTATTACTCACTTCTTCGTTTTTGTATTTTATTTGGATATAATTTCATATATAGGAACATTTCATATTTGTTTGTCATGTTCCTTTCGTAATGCGGAAGAATGAAATAAAGCAACACCAGATAAAAGAATGTTTCATTTACTCAGTTATACAGCTAAATGCTAGACATAAAACAGTGAATTTTAACAATTAAACTAGGGTGACTGAAAGTGAAGTTTCTTTGCCTCTTCTGACTGGCAAACTCGTGAAAATAAATAACAAATAATGCAAATTTATTACCTAAAATCAGAATAAATCGGTCGTAAACGTGGAAAATCGACTCTTAATAAAACAATAGCAAAGTTTCACTGTCATCACTGATATTGTTTTCAGACATTGAAGACCGTCATTTCAGTTTTAGAATGTGTTTCATTATGTTAAGATAGTCCTTTTAAGTTGTAGATGCTGTCTTCTACGCACAATTTGTTATAGTCCATTCTCGGTTACTTCCAAATTTTCTGAAGCACTGCTAAAGTTCTACTTACAGAATATTCCTCCGTCTCATACATACAAAGCTTAACCAAGTCTAGAAAATTACACCAATGGGACAACGCACCGTATACGTGGGCACTCAGTTTAATAATATTTTGCATGAGAACTATTTCTTACTAGGCATTACCAACACACGCATTTTTTCACTGTTTTTTTTCATATTAATTATATGTTAAGTATTATAATTTATGAATAACGTACAGGTTAAATTTCAATTTAACAAAAAAAAAAGTTACTTTCTAGTTATCACTTGTATAAAACGCTTGTCGTACATGCCATATTTAGGGAACATCCCAGCACACAATGCATGGCGTGATTTTTCAAAAATTGTATTCAAAAAGAGTGAAGAAACCGTGGATGCACTATACATGCCAGACTTCGGACAAATTCTTAATGAATTTGTGATCTATCGTCATGGACCAAATAAGA
Source organism: Clitarchus hookeri (assembly GCA_002778355.1). Lineage (NCBI taxonomy): Eukaryota > Metazoa > Arthropoda > Insecta > Phasmatodea > Phasmatidae > Clitarchus > Clitarchus hookeri. The sequence goes on from NQII01004347.1 coordinate 70,747, forward strand.
AATGCCTTCGAATAGTTTATGAAGTGCAAAGACCTCTAATGTGTCCTCTTAGATACGCTCGCCTCACCACAACTTGGAAATGCAACCCCCCCTGCCACCCCCACCAACATAAAAAAGTGATAATTTTCGCAGGCAATTTAACTTAAGCCGTCCCGTCTCCGTGGATGTTTACGGAATAGCTGAGAACATTCCGGCCACCCCCCTCCCCTCCGAACTATTTTTTGCTTCCCCCTTCCCTTCCACAAATCCCTCCGCAGTCCCGCGCGGCGGGAATTACTTCCTCGTTCCGCCGCCTGGTGGCAGCACTGCGGGCGCTAAAGCCGGCAAAATGGCGGTCGTAAATTAAGACGAAGTTCCCAGCCCTGGGATCTCGAGGTCTTCCTCGGGTATCCATCGCTTTCCCGCCGGCAGCCTGGAATAGATGGAAAGTTTGTGTGCGTACAGGGAGAGGGGGGAGGGTAGGGTGTGCAAGTCTTCCTCCACGGGCCCTAATCGAGGATAGATTGGAATGGGAGATAGCGGCCGCGAGAGAGATGGCGTCTGTGTGCTGAGATGGAGCGGTTCGCAGGGCACAGGTCACGGGAATCTTCGGCATCTGCGATCTTTCAATAGGGGAGGGGAATGGGGTTTCCGAAGAGAGAGGGTACAAGGGGGGATGAATTACACACGTCCTGCTCCAGAATTCTCTGGCACTCGAGGTGCGACTGCGAGAGACATCGCCAGCTCAGGGCATTCTGACGCAGGACTCCGTCACAGAGTACTTAAGAGTACACGGCCCCGAGATTTTTTTTTTTTTTTACTTTTGGGGCGCAGCTATAAGGGCGACAATAACACGCGCGACCAGTGACCCGTCGCTCCTACGCGCAAAGCGCTGAACCTTCCTGCAGTAATCCCACTGTTACGCTTTCCTGTGCAAATGAGATCTGTAACAGTGGGATTTTATTACACGTGATTAAAAACCAAAAGATTAGAATACGTCTCTACCGTTTTATTTTTCTCCTACCTATTAAGGAACTGCGCAGGAAATCTCTAAAAATGCGATTTTTAATAATTTGCTCTAATTTTTTATCTCTTAGAATAAATTTAGTATTATAAAAACCTAACTGTACAGTCCTAGATAATTGTTAATTGTTATTGATATTTTTCTTTCCTGGAAAAAAGTCTTATTCCCAGTACATTTATTTGCTGAAATACGCTTAAACAAATAATGTACAGAAAATATGTCCGTACTACTAACACTTGAGGCGGCCGTCTACCTAGCTCTTGAAATGCATTGCAGCGCTTTTCGAAAACACGTTTTTTGACGAACCTATTAAACGAGCCCCTGTATGGTTAACCTACTAAAATAGAGTACATTCAAGACGATGCCAGGATGGTACTTCCAAGACTTCGCGCACATTGCAAACATTATTTTCGTGCTCTCCAACATCGCTAAAAAAAATGCTTCCCCACACTTCCATAGCTCAAAATATACGAAACGGGTACTTGCGAAACTACGCCAGAGGCATGCATTGGACTTTGCTACAGAGTCCAGTATAATTACAGGTTCGCCGCTTTAAAAAAAACATTCAGGAGAGTCGCTGACGAAAAGAGGCGAAACAGGTTTACATACGCCGGTCGGTATCACCCTTAGAGCTTCATCAATTTTAGCCTCACTCACTATAGTATATTCACGTTTTCTTCAAGCTTATTTTGTATGTATGTCATGCATAGAAGTACCTTATTGTTGGTTTAATTGAACTTTCACCTATGTTTTACCTATAAATTGTAATATATGATTTAAAGTTAGTATGAATAAAAATATTGAGGAAAATAATCGAGTTGGTAATGCCCAGTAATAAACAGTTCTTATGCAAAATATTATTTACACGGAGTGCGCACGTATGCGGTTCGTTGGCCCTGTGGTGCAGTATTCTAGAATTTGTTAAGCTTTGTTTGCACGTGGCGTAGGAAAAATCCTGGAAGTAGAACTTCAAAGGGGCTTCAGAAAAGTTGGCCGTAACCGCGAATGGACTATAGGTGAAACAGCCGCTTATACCGCGAAGTCCAGCCACACACGTAGCAAAATGGGCGCCACTGGACATATATATACATACGTATGTAACACAGCCATCACAGCCATGCTCTTATTTGTTAACGGGGCGCTCTTAGCCATTACGGCCATTTCGCACCCCGGCCGCCCTCTCGGCGGGGAACAGTGATCACGCCCTTTCATCGCAGACATGACCAGCGCTCACCCAAGTTGACCAAATCCGAAGCAGCCCCGATCCGATTCACCAGATCGCACCGAGCATATCCTACCACAAGGCCTGAGATCCTAGCACTCAGTTTACCAAGCGTGTGGTCTAGCCGGAGCACTACCCACACCCCTGACGTCATCTCAGGACGCCACCGGAGCAGGTGCCCTGCTCACCGCCCGGCTCTTCATCAAGATGGGGGAATCTCTCCGAGCCTCCTCCAAGCATCCGGAATCAACCACTGCCAGCACGAGTCCAACCTCGACAAAACGACAGCAAAACGTCGGAACTCCGTTCGCCAGTCGCCCCCCCCCCNCCAGCAGCCCAGCCAGTAGGGAACCCTGCCGCAGCACGCAGTAGCCAATCTGACGAAAGGCCCGTTCCCAGAGACTCGCGCAGCCAGTCAGAGAAATGGGCGCACCCACATCAAGGGAACCACGTCGTCATTTTCGTCTGCGTGTAGTTTTTACAGTCTTTTTTCACGGTGTCTTCACACTAATCGAATCAAACCTTTGAAAAATCACCCGACGTATGACGTGTTTGGTTGTTTCATATCTCAAAACCGTTTTATTCTTCTGTTAACTAAGAGTATCTTGTTTTTGGTTAAATTGAACTTCGACATAAATTTTTTCGTTAATTAATAATATTTCATGTTTAATTAATAAGAATAAAAATTACGAGAAAATAGGCGTGTCGATAAAGCCTAGTAAGAAATAGTTCTTACGCAAATTATTATTGCACGGAGTGCGCACGAATGTGGTGCGTTGTCCCTTTAGTGTAAATTAGTTTACGCTTTATTTGCATGAAGCGGAGAAATATCCTGGAAGTAGATCTTTAGCAGGGCTTCAATAAAGTTGGAAATAACAATTAATTGACTATAGTATACTATATGACTCCGTGTGGGGGGAAGGGATTCGGTTTTATGTCGCTTTCGGGCATGCGCTTTACGTTCTCGAATCAGGATGCCCGCAACGTGCGTGCAAACTGGGTGATAGATGTTCTCAGTTAGCCCGCAAGCATACTGTCCCGAGTATACTCGTACATAGGGGCAGTGATATTGCGCGAAAAGATTTCGAGACAAGATACACTCCAAAGCACTGTAGGGACATCCCGCTTCTTTGATTGACTAATAAAAAAATGTTCTGGCCCGTGTGAACCGTTTGCGCACGAATCACGAAGGATCACTGCTGGAGGTACTTAGTCCTGAGTGGCTTGGTCAAAGACGGACACGGCACCGGCAGCCAATGGAGGTGTAACAACAGCTGAGGTGTGTATAGAGTATTGAAGTCTACTGTGTGCTCCGAGTTTTACGCGAAAAGTCACTCGCCCTAGCTCTTAGCAGCGATGCCGATGAGTAGAGAGAGAGACCTGCAAAATTAGCGTTATTATTTGGGAGTGAGTTAAACTTAAATCGCTTTTACTTTGCAATACGTTCGCCGTTGGGCCATTCTTTATTTGACACGTCCCGGGTAACTGCGCGCAAATAAATGAACACTTCACAATCGCGCGCAATTCACTTAGAAAAGGAGTGACTTAACATCTAGGCAGCAGTCAACAAAGAAACGATGCCGGCTCGAGTGTATATATATATATATATATATATACACTCGAGCCGGCATCGTTTCTTTGTTGACTGCTGCCTAGATGTTAAGNTGTAAAAAAACGCGAATTTTGCAGGTCACTACCGATGATGACGGTGAAATGAGGTGGGAATGGAGCAGCGCCGGAACGAAAATGTGGGGGAAATGGGAGATCCCCGAGAAACCCCGCCGACCATCGGCATCGTCCGCCACGATCCCCGGCTGGGGATTGAACCCGGTTCACCTTGGTGGGAGGCGAGCAGTCTAACCGCTCAGCCACCGTGGCCCCACGGAGCACGGCTTGGGCCGGGATGGTTTCGAAAACATGAATTTGCTCCGAGCAGGACAGCAAGTTATTTCAGGGAATTTTCCGACGGTCTACACCCGCGCCGAGAGGGGAGCACTCGAACGCACGGGAGCGACCAGGGACACGGGTCCAATCTCCCTCCCCCACAACCCCTCGTTCCTGGGGGACCTGTGGGCATCCAGCAGTTGAATGCCCCGCCCGGAGCGCGAGACACAATTTAACAACCCCACGTGCGAATGGTTCTTGATTGTGTCCTGCACCCGGCGCTTAAGCTTCCGTGGACGCGCCCAGGAATGTCGAAACGACGCCTCGCTCCACGAGGTTCCAATTTCGCCAAGAATGCAAGCAGCCCCCTTTCCCCTCCTTCGACCATTTATCCCCCGCACGCGAGCCGTGGCACGAGAACACCCCCTTCTATTTGCCGCCCTTGTGCACCGCCTTCCCCCCGGCGGTACGCACATTCGGCGCCCTCGGCAAGCTGGTTATAATTACACGGAGCTGAATACCCCAGGCCGCACTCGACCCACCGGCCCAATTACCTTGTCGCCAGAGACTGGAACATTTCACGAATTCATCTTATGACAAGTTAGACTTCTAACACTTGTGTGCATTTCCGTTCTGTTTTCAAATTGGATCACAATTAATTAGACACGCCCAAACGAACCCTGAGCCAATAGCAAACATGCAAAGAGTCAAGGACCAAATACCGTGCGACCATGTCTGAGGTAAAACTAGCTTCTCGTTGGAAAACTGCCAAGAAACAGATAGCCAAGTCTCGGAAATACATATGGCAGTGGAGTCTAGTATACAGTTCATACAAAACGCGAAATCTTCCTGTCCCTACTCATCCCCCTTCCGAGTAAACCTGCACTTAGATAAATCTTCTGTTGAATTAAAAAAAAGTTTGTTTGGCACAACCAAATGAATTGTTTGTAAAGAAGCAATTAAATATTTTGTTGTTGATACGAAATTATTTCGTTGTTATTTTTTTGGTTGCCCCAAACTGTAAGATTTTGTTGGTGCAACTAAAGATTTACTTGGCTCTACGCACATTAAACAGTTTCGGTTATTATAAAAAAAGAGTGCAATCACAACGGGGTTTTGAACCCGGAACATATGCGCGCGCAAGTAACGCCCTAGCAACGTCAGCTAAAATGACTACTGGTCAATGAGGTATGTTTCCAAAGATAAACGTTTGAATACAGGACAACGTGCGCAAATTTTTCAAGTTTTACAGTTTTACTTTTTTAGTTTACTGTTGAACTGGTTTTATTGGGATTTTTATACCATTATTAAGCGTTAATAAATGCACTAACAAACACTGTTGTTATCCTAATTGCCACAAAAATTACAAACACTCGAGCTGCATTTTTGAACGTGGGAACTCAAACAAGATGCCAAACAAATGCATACAGTTGGTTAAACTAAATATTTTGTTTACTGCCAAGTTTTAGTTTTTCCCAACGAAGATGTTTGGTTTGTTCAAGTGCGTTTTTTGTTAGATGAACATAGCAAATAATATATTGGGGCTATTAAATATGTTTGGTCAAATACAAACAAGTATTCTGTTTGCTGGAACAAACCTTTCTCTCGGTGTGTAACCTCAAATATTCCTCTCTCGTCGTACGAGAAAGTAAAAGCCAGAAAAAAATCAAAGCGCAGAGAATCATGTATTCGGAATTCCATGCACTGTATTAATTTTAAGCATACCTTTCCTGACATACGCTGTTCGCAAACATTTTTAAAATATTCCTTCGAAAAAATTAATTTTTCTGCCCAGAACTTCAGATAGTTCTAAGAGACAGTAGGGCATAAATTTATACCGTTATGTTCGTATTGATTGGTATTTACCAATATTGTGAGCAAATTACTGTATACTGTACAGTACGTTTATGTATTTCATTCATCGGATACGATATGCCTAAAAATGTTCAGACCGAAGTGTGTATTACCGTAAGCCTATTCTTCAACGTTTCCTGTTGCTAAAATTTTTTAAAACAATTTTTGTTAGATAAAGTCAACAAGAATGTGCTGGCTGCCACAGAACGTGTCCCGTGACCATAAAACCAGTAATTACGTCAGTTCAACAGGTGCTAGACTTTAAATACTTGTTTTTTTTTTCCCCCGTTTGTGATTGGGAACACTGGTTTCCTGACACGCCTTGCAGCACTGCGAACCAGTAATACACACGTAGAAAGAGACCGAGCGAATCACGCACAACCTAGTACACATGATACAGTACTCATCATGAATACAGCAGCTAATGTATGGATGGCAATGCCTGTGGTGTATCCGGAACTGTCCCGTTTAGCCCAGCCTTCAAATTAACTGGCGACATTTGTGTGGTCTCTAGGCACGACTTCTAAATGCAAACACCAACTGGAAAATTTACGATTACGTCAGTAGAAAATTACGAAAAGTGTAACCATATTTCACGCCTTATAAAATAGTCACATGTTCCAAATTTCTAGAACTATTAAAATTGGTTTATATTTAATCGTATTTCAGAAATATTAAAGCAAGAATTGTAATGCGAACATACACCGAAGAGCCAATAAAACAGGTATAGGCGTGCGTATGCAAATTACAGAGGTATGGAACCAATCAGAGTAACGCGATGCGGTCGGCAGCTAGATCGGTTACTGCTGCTACAATGGCAGGTTATCAAGATTTAAGTGAGTTTGAACGTGGTGTTATAGTCGGCGCACGAGAGATGGGACATAGCATCTCCGAGG
>NQII01004347.1:77903-108776 GCA_002778355.1 Clitarchus hookeri
GAGGGGGGGCTACACGATGTTAGGCAGGTGTACCAGTTTTTTTGCTCTTCAGTTTAATTTGTGTATCTAATATTTTCCGAGTCTCTGTCGACACACATCACTCAGTAAGCCCATGTTGGTTACTTTGATTTATGCGCTAATCAGATGTGTGTATACAAAGAGCAAAAATAATTTAATTAAAGAAGGCTGTCAAAAGTTCTCAGTAATTAGAGCACTTGCTATAGAGTGTATTTGCTTCTGATGCGCCATCGATTCGCCTCCTTGCTGCTTTATTGACAATTGGGTAAATTTTGCCAGTTTCTTTGTTCAGTCCTTCAGCAACTGGTCCAGATGTTGTTTGGCACGCCTCGTAAGACAAGTCGTCAAGTGATCGGTGCCGATTCGCGACTGCAATCGCGGAGATTGTTTCGGAGCGTCTGGTGGCTGTGAAGGCTATAGCGACTGGGAACGGCCTAAGCTTGTGCGGTGCCTGCAGGCCACACACGGGGAAGCACAGGTCCGTGTTTGTAGCCAAGTATTTAGGCAACCGGTCAGTGGGGCGATGTCTGCCGATAGCAGGTGATTGGTTTGGAACTTTGTTAGTCATGCGGTTACACTCGGTGTTCGCCACTGAAAGCAACTGCTTACGCACGGTAAACATTCGCGATGGCAAGCAATCGCTAATCTCAGTTTCGCCTAAATAATAAAAACGCTGTAAAGATAAAAGAGTGAAAACTTCTCGAAATCAGTAAAATAAAGCTTTTTTTTTAAATTTCTTTTACACTTTTTCGACGTGGTTTTAACGCTACTGGGGTGTACTCGAGTTAGGAAAAATTATATTTATTTGTTTTTTTTTTTAAATAAAAGCTTTAATTTATTGTAAAACTATATTCAGACAAAGTATATACTTCATTAAGCACGTGGTTTTGACAGCTCTCGCAGAGATTCGCTTACTAATTTTAGGGGTATGCCCAGAAGACGAAAAACGGTCAATATTATTTTAAGTCTTTGCACAGAAAACCTTCCGCTGGAATCGCAGAAAAGCTGAAAATTATTTGAGTAACTGAATATCTCTGATTTACCGGTGATTTCTGTTGTTGAACAGTTACTGACGCAGACTCTGAAACACATTGCATTCCACTGACTCGTCAGTCGGCAGCAGGCTGTTTAACTGAGAGAGCGTGTTTTGGAGATATACTTCATATGAGTTAGACCGATTTTCGTATTCTGCATATTTCCCCAAAGTTAGTGTCGAATTCAGGTGTTTTCAACAATGACGTGACGTTTGTTTACTTTTTGGCTTTAACCTCAAACCCACACTTTTACGAAAAAGAATTACATTTTACGTAATTTCATTATAAAGTTTCGGTTTTGAACTTGGTGAAAGACGTGTACTGTCATATCAAATAAGTTGTTTATTTAAGCAATGTGCCAACCTTAGCCGAAGCCATGTGATTTGGCAGTTATATAGGAAGAAAAGTAGTTCAGTGTTGGGACACGGGGTTTTGTTACCCCGCAGCTGGAATGCGCACTCCAGCACATATTCACTCTGCGGTTCTGGGTATGGCTTTCCACAAGTGGTTATCAATCCGCATTCCAGGTGAATTCTGGCGTAGTTTCTTCATATCAACTGTCCTCGATGAATATAAGTTCATAAATACTATAAATATTATATCTTGCAGATGGTTCACGCTAACGCACTTATGGGATCAAAATTTGACAAATGTCACTGCCCCTGCATGCATACATTTAAACGGGCAGACTGATTGGCATGCGCCCAGTAAAGTTGGCAATGACGGACAGAAAGTAGTTCAAAGTCCTAACGCCGAATTTAAAATGCTAGGTAAATATTTGTAAATACTATAACTACTACTTTTTTCCTTCTGTTTTCTTTAATGCATACAAGTGCAAGAATTAGCAAATTTATGAAATATTTACTTTTTTAATAATTTTACTGTTTTACTTGACCTGCGAATGAATAAAGTGATCAGGCCCATATAATGGTGAATGAATACACTATATGTTTACAAGTATATCTAAAGCAGGGCTTTGAAAGTGCTCAGTATAGCAAGAAAATCAAAAGAAAACAAATTACCGATTACCATTTCCCTGAATTAAATCACTCATTCATACTCACGAGTGAATCGCTCTCTCCAACGTCTTTTCAACCTCCATCACACTTTCTTGTTTGCATGGATTAAACCCTCGGGTATTTGAAAGAGTCACTGAAGCAAGAACAGGAAATTGCTAGATTTAATCTTCTTGATCTCGGAATATAATGGCAAACACTCCGCTCACATGTAAAACTGTGCGCCGTAGTATAAATGAAAGAACGCCAGGTTTATTCATATTCTTATTTAGATTTAATGTAGCCCTAAACTATAATAATATGCAAGGGTAGCGAAATTTCGCGAAAAGATTTCAAGACAAATTATACTTCAAAACACGCTTGATTGGTTGAATTACTTTTTGACACGTATAAACTGTCTGCACACGAATCACGTAGAAGCCGTTCCGATGTCGCCGGCATCCGAGTGGCCCGTCAAAATATGAAAACATTTCAAGCAGACAGCAACCAATGGCAATAAACAATCTGCTGATTGGTGCTTATAGTATTGAAGTCCACCGTGTACTTATATTTTTCGCGAAAAATTACTAGCTCTAATCAACAACAAAGTTTAGTTTAGGTTTNTTTTTTTTTTTTTTTTTTTTTTTAATTGCTAGCTGCCCACAGGTTTTGTATATTCCGTGCCCCTCGTGCCTGGGTCTTCCCCCGAGATAAATCCCGAAAGCAAGTCCGGACGAAGAGAGTCACGGCGACAAGCCACTCAGTTCTCTTTCACCCAGAAGTGAGTTACCGTCGCGCGAGCCCCGGAGTGGATTCCACGTGACCGGGGCGACGCCCTGGGCGAAGTAAACTAGCGGCGTTCACGGGCCGCACAACAGAGGCGAGAATGAAGGTCGCCGAGGCGAGCGGGGGATAAATCTGTCCTGGGAGAGAATTGTCTCCGGCGGGGCCCCGTGGCCATTGTTGTCGCGGACGCTACGCCCCCCGTCGTCGTTAGTCCAACCCCCGGACCCCGCTGACGGCGTTAAAGGGGGCGAGTCGGTTGAACGAAATTTCGTTGGGAGTTGTCTCTCCTGCATAACAACGTCTCTCTGCATTTGGTATTTTAATGTAATTTGTCCCCCCGTTGTACTTGGCGTACCGAGAGGCCGAAAAAAACACTTACAAAACTCCAGCAATCGTTTTCGCCTTCTCACCTGCCCTGGAGTTTTGTGAAACAGTGATATATGGCAGAGTGGAAAACCAACACTTTAAAATTTTCTTTCAACCGAAAATACTAATATATGTTAATAAACTATCGGTAACATAATATCAGAGCTAATAATTTTTCGCGGAAAAATATGAGTACACGGTAGACTTCAATACTATAAGCACACAACAACAGTTTGTCTATTGCCATTGGTTGCAGTCTGCTTGAAAAGGTGTTATCATATTTTGACGGGCCACTTAGAATTCGGCAACATCGGCACGGCTCCTACGTGATTCGCGTGCAGACAGTTAACACTTGCGAAAAAAAAGTGATTCAGCCAATCAATATCGGTAGGGGCAGTGATATTTCGCGAAATTATTTCGAGACAAGATACAGTCCAAATCACTGTAGGGTCGACCAGCTTCTTTGATTGGCTAAAAAAAGGTTCTTGCCCGTGTTAACCGTTTGCGCACGAATCACGAAGGTTCAGTGTCGGAGTTACTTAGTCCTGAGTGGCTTGGTCAAAGACGGACACGGCACCAGCAGCCAATGGAGGTATAACAACAGCTGAGCTGTGTATATAATATTGAAGTCTACTGTGTGCTTCGATTTTTACGCGAAAAGTCACTGGCCCTAAATATCGGTAAACGACTCTACCGTGTTTTGAAATATAGCTTGTCTTGAAATATTTTCGCGAAAATTTTACTATCACTATTGTTTAGCAGTGGGTAGGGCCACCTTTTTTTCGCGATAATATTCCAGGACTAGTTATACTGCAAAACGTATTAGTTCAAAAACAACTTTTTGGTTGGAGGATGTCAACTTTTGCGCGCCTTACCTCTTTTCCAGCAATTCACTGACGTCCAGTGTCGGGGTATCTTAAGTACGATTGGCCCAGTCGAGTATAAAAAGTCTTCTCTCAAAGACACATGGCCAATGGCCAAAGGCCACATAGCCAATAACCAAAAAGCAAAAAGGCCAATAGCCAAAATTTGCAAGTGTGCACGTACGAAGTTGAAGGATAGCCTGCATGTAAATCTTTCCGCGAAAAAAACAGGTGGCCCTATCAATAGGTGGAGACGTGCAAAATTTGCGTTATTATTTGGTTGATACGTTAAACTTTAAACACACTTACCTTTGCAACACGTTTGTCGTTGGACCGCTCTTTGCGTGACACGCCCTGGGTAAATTCTGCGACGATAAATGAACACTTCAAAATTTCGTGCCCCAATAACGTGAAGTTCGGTCAGAAAGGGAGCGAATTCATATTTCACGCAGCAGCCATTGGAGAAACTACGTCGGGTCTAGTGCATACATATATTACTGTGCAGTTCAGCCTGATGCCAAATAATAACTCGAATTTCGCATGTCTCTATCAGTAGGTGGAGGCATCCGATTTTTGGCGAAAATATTGCTTGACTAGCAGTATTTTAAAACAATTCAGGTCGCATCGATGCCCCGTTGTTGATTTACTTTCATTGTTACGCGCCTTATGTACCCGCCGGCGAACCACAGTCATTTATCGTCAGAAGACCTTATTATGACTGGTCCAGTCAAGAAGGAAAACGTCTTCTTCCATATATACACACGCGGCCAATGACGAGAGGAAAGCTGTTGGCATGCGTTTAGGGTGTTGAACTCTAGCCTGCGCAGTTATCTTTCCGCGAAAATCGGGTGTCGAGGTAGCCCACGTGAATTTCGCGAATTTTTTTTAAGTCAGGGTAGACTTCAAGTATGTATAATCCAGTGTTTCTTTTATGATAGGACCACAGTGGTTTTGGCACTCCCAGTAATATACAGTAAGAAATAACTGACCGTTAAAAAACCTTTGCGTCACGGCAGCAGCCTCTGAACAAACGATTTAGATCCGAGAGTATCAGGACCTGGAAGTATTAACTATTGTCAAAAGAATTTCGCGAAATAAATTTGTTTCTAACAATAGGTAAAGCACGAAATATAATCGTCTTACTTACAAGATTCGATATAGGCTATTCACGGTAAAGTGAGCACTTTTTAGGGCTCTCCCACCAGGCATATTAAATATAATACATATAAATATGTGTGTGTGTGTTGAAATGAATTTTCCAGCTCACGACATTTATTAACTAATTTTCCTGTATTAACTAAATACTGCGTAGTAGGAATATATGGTCATTTCGATGCTTTGTGTACATCGCGTAACTGAATAGCACCAACAGTATACGACTTTAGGTTTGTAACGAAGATATATATATCGAAAAAAAGTACCTATATAACTTTTAACTTACGGATATTCCTGAGGACTGCATAACCCTTTGATGGAGCACTGGTTTATCGAAAATGATTTAAGGGGATATGATTAATATGTAATAGGACAAAGATATGCTAACACTGTTAAACCTGTCGCCATAAAATACTTTCCTGGCAATATCTGGAATGACGTAACTCATTTTTGCTTTAAATTGCATGGCGAGGAAGAACATTTGGCTTTTACAAAGACAAATTATTTTTCACCTTGTCAATATTAACGAACATATGTCACATTTCAATATGTGTCTCAACTTCTCTGTTTTACAGGAATACAAAATCGTTAACATAAGTGGAGTACGTGAAGGTTGGTAACGCTCCTTCTATTTGCAGCGTAATACACGCCCACAAAGAACATTTACGCCCACATCCTTGTATGTGCGGGTGTTCTTTGTATGTGTGGGTGTTCTTTGATACACACCCACAAGAAACATACACACCCACAAGAAACATACACACCCACAAGAAACATACACGCCTAAAAGGAACATACACGNCCCACAAGAAACATACACACCCACAAGAAACATACACGCCTAAAAGGAACATACACGCTCACAAGGAACATAAACGCCCACACGGAGCATACATGCCCACAAGGAGCATACACGCCCACAAGGAACCTAGGGTGTAATGAGTTTTGCCTACCTACGGGCATTGCATACTTTCCGAACTTCGTAAATTCATGCACGAATATCACGAAAATAATGGATTTTAGGAACACAACATAAAGGGATTTTACCCCTTGATCTTGAAATGCCGGTTAATAACCTGTCTTCCCAAAATTAATTATGCTTCCACGCCAGGTAATTTCACGTAAAATAGAGGACGTAAGTCCAGTTATTTCCATGAAGTAATTTTATGACAAAGAATTTTTTTCTGTGGCCCCAGATATTGACCAGTTTATACGTTTTCCAGACACTCAGTATTTCACTGAAAATGTTCACTCCAACACCTGCTATAATCTTCTGTTTCAGCTCAATTTTCAAATATGTGAAACTACTACAGGTAACTTATTAGACTGCGCATATGGAAACACGAAATTTCCATTAATTATTTGAGAGTTGACTAACAATCGTACATTTGAAGTCTTCTTTTGGATTATCTCACAGTTTGACACGTCCTGCAATATAAAAACTCTTTCTTCACTCAAACATATGATTTGTTGCCGCAATTAAAATGTTANCAGTTTGACACGTCCTGCAATATAAAAACTCTTTCTTCACTCAAACATATGATTTGTTGCCGCAATTAAAATGTTAAAATATAAACCACTGCATGGTAGGTCTGCCGCGACCATCGTTTTTGTTTGCTCTGTATCTTGTTGACTATGATAACTTTGCAATGTCATAATGAAAGTTCATCAGAAGTGTCTGCGGTAATGTCAATTGCANTATCTTGTTGACTATGATAACTTTGCAATGTCATAATGAAAGTTCATCAGAAGTGTCTGCGGTAATGTCAATTGCACTGTAAAAAAAAACCTGTGCTCTGAAAACAACTGTAATTGGTAATTAAGAAAGAAATAAAGTAATTAGTTCTTAATTTGATTTACTAAAAAAAATAATTACGCCAGCTCCAAGACTCGAACCAACACCCCATGTTACTTCACCCTTCACCAAGAAGGTCACTTTGTCTTATTGTGGACAGACTACCTCCAAACAACTTGATAGTAAATCAATGATCATAAATTTCAGTTAAATGTCGGTGTTTGAGCTTGAACGTTCCACGGTCCGGTCTTCTCTGCGCGTGAGAATGAATTAAATCTTAGCGAGCATGACAAATAACGATACCGCTATGAATAGTAAAAAAAATAATGTCTATCTGATTTACCATTTCTTCACACCGCGTTTTTTGAGCTGGTGTATACGGGCACAGACAGCCAATCTATTTGTCCAGAAAGGTTAAACCTTTCTAAATCCAACTAAATATTTTCCGCATCTACCATAAAAATATCTGGAAAAAAAATAAAAATGAACTAAATTTCTAAAAATTTCTAAGCATAATATATTAAGAAAACGTAAATTTAAAATATTGGAAACGCGATCGGTAATAACACAAAAAACAAAGCTAGGCTCCTTAAATCGGCCTACAAAATACAGAATGTCTCCGCATTTCCTATACCTTCAGGTTCCGAGAACGAAAAGTGCCAGGTCGACAAGAAGATGTGTTCGCCACTGTTAAAAGAAAATTAGTGTTTCTGAGGCAGAAATGGCATTCGCACAACATATGCATGTTTCTTCAAACCTGAAAAGTAGCGTCAGACACTACTAAGAGATACGAGCACAACTTAAAACATTCAAACATTACCATTATTAATTGAGGTGCGTATGTCACAGGTACAGAAATAACACACTCGTATTTATACGTGCATAGCCACAGTAAGATTGGAGGTAATACTAACGGATTACAAATTTTTTTATTTGTGTTGAAATAAAGCTGCAAAATCAAATATTTCAACTGTTCTTTTAATTCTTTTGATGCAGTTATACACTTGCACAGCGAAAACTTAACATTATTTTCGTAATCTCTTTTTATTTATATTTTAACTGAAAATACAGAAAAATTAACTAGCAAATTTATTATTAGGTTTTGTTAATTCACGGAAAGTTTTGTTATTTTTATGAAACTCGGTTACTGAAAAAAAAAACCAATACGTCCGTAATTTTACGAAAAATTCTGGAGAACTTTTTCTAATACTTTTCCGTAAAATAACGAAACATTTTTTGACATTGTAGCATGGTTTGACGTTTAGCTTACCTTTATTTTAGAATAAGAGATTTGGAATAGTTGCTAGAAATAAAAAATGTTATCGTACTCTTAATGCAATACAACGAACTTTGAAAAAAAGAGACAAACTTTTTGGAACAATTTACGCAAAGTGCATTAAAAATGCAAGGAAGCGTAACGAAAACATACGCATTCGTCACGACCCAGATTGTATTTCTTGGCACACCAGGGCGCCGCAGTGCAACGGTCCAAAACCACTGGGTTAAGTTAACGTTAGAGCGCAACGAAGACTGAATAACACGTAACGTTCTGACCAAAATGGTCACTGAATCACCTGGATGCCAAATGAGTTTTCAGACAATTTTGTGCCATGCCAGGAATAGCGCTCCAACCATCACAGATTCGTCCTCTTCGGCATAACGATCACGGTCTGAAGTGATCCAAGGTGTTTTCGTATTTTCAGGATTTTTAACTTTTTAAGTTGATTAAAATATTTAAAGAATCATAATATGTCCTACTTGAAAATTGTTTCAAACTGTCTTGTTCTGAAGTAAATGAAACTAACCATAGGAAGTATTTGTTTAAGTATCTTGCACAACACATTCAGTGTGGGTTTAAAACAACATTTATATATAAACCCTTCACTTAAAGAAGTTCGGAAGGGACTACTATATTCAAACCATTAAAATATCCGACACAAATGAAATCCACTTTTACTTGATGATAACCCCGTGGTATTTTTAACGTAAACAATACAAGTTGTTATTTTTTAACTCTTACGTTGTATAAACGTGGTAGTCACAAATGCATTAGGAAGGTGATAATATATAGAGACCTGAAACTGGTTTTACAAAATGTGCAAGAAAAAAAATTTAGTTATCGAAAAACTCGGCGAGAAACATACGGTTATAACACTCTTGCCCCATGNAAAATGTGCAAGAAAAAAAATTTAGTTATCGAAAAACTCGGCGAGAAACATACGGTTATAACACTCTTGCCCCATGTGCTGTTTTTGCACTAAAACGGTACTTCACAAAGCAGATGCCGGCATTATATGGCAGTCTTGGTTTCTAAACATGTTCCGCCCAAGCTCCCGAGTATTACGACTGCGTAATACGGATTTTCTAAGAACACTGTACCACTTTGTTCGTTTGTAAAACGCATTGTGTTGGAAGAACAAAAACCTGTGAACATCAGGGGCGAAAGCGTAAATATGCAAATATGTAGGAGTTAAAAAAAGGAAACGTTTTACTGGGTAAAACTCTGGTTACATCAATAGCAACAATAATAATAAGAAAATGTAATGATGGTTGGTTGTTACCGGTAAGTAGGGGTTTTATTTTTTCATTTCATAATAAAATATTCAAAGGTTTAAATTATAGTGAAGTAAAGGAAAGATTATGCGGTTCGACGTAAAATGTTCAGTTTCTTAAAGAGATCGCGCGATAATGAAACCTGTAATATATCAGATACATCGTGAGTTCGTCAAAATTATGGAAGCGGCACCTTACTAAACTTCTCTAGAATATCTATCGAGGCTTATTAACAACTTTACCAAGTTTGGTCACCACTCAGTGATTCTTACAAGAAGTTGTACATATGCAAATAGGAAGAAAATTATGCCATTTCAATGTGGAAGAAAGGCTGGAACAAAACGGAAGATACTTATGTTACGCAGAGATCAATAAAAAATGATTTCTAAGATTTTTTAAAAATAAAACTGGAAAGCTAATGCATTAGGATTATTAACAAGGAATTCCCCTATTAGTACCGAAGATTAAAATAGGTGCGTGGAGAGGTGTACAACAGAACTGAATTTTCGATGAACTATTAATTAATGCCAGACATGCTTAAATGTACTCAGTGATTTGAAAGTCTTTGTTTGCGATGAAAGCGTAAGAGGATAATTTTGCAAAAAATACGAATAGTGTTATAAAACAGGATGAATATAAAAGAATACCCCAAATTTGAAGGAATATAATATCAAAACCAAAAAACCTACAACCTTAACTGACCAATCTAATGAACAGTNAATACCCCAAATTTGAAGGAATATAATATCAAAACCAAAAAACCTACAACCTTAACTGACCAATCTAATGAACAGTAGAACCATGAAGTTTGTTTATCATACATTCATAAATGTTCAATGTGACTACCATGAGCGGCCCGAACGACATCTACGCGATAATCAAACTCGTTCCCCNGGAACCATGAAGTTTGTTTACCATACATTCATAAATGTTCAATGTGACTACCATGAGCGGCCCGAACGACATCTACGCGATAATCAAACTCGTTCCCCACTCTTGTCAGCATGTCCGGTGTTACGGTTTATATGGCGTCCGTAATTCTCGTTTTGAGGTTGTCAATGTTAGCCGGCAATGGCAATGGTGGACGAAACACTTAATCCTTTATGTACCCCCATAGAAAAAATCGCTCGGAGTAAGATATGGGCTTCTTGGGGGCCAGTGATGAAGAGCCTGGTCGCCAGCTGCTCCTCGACCAATTCAGCGTTGCGGCAACGTCTCGTTCAGATATCCGCGAGCAGCTAGGTGCCAATGGGGTGGTGCACCATCCTGCTGGAAAATAAAATTCCCACCGCCTCTTCTAACTGAGGAACAACCACTCTGTAAGCATGTCCAATTAAGGGATTCTAGTATCAGTGGGCTCGTGAAAAAAGAAAAGGCCGATAACAGTGTATTTGGATAGAGCGCAAAACACGTTCACTTTGGGGGAAGCGCGCTCGTGTTCCGTGGTTTCATGTGGAGGCTCCTGACCCCATATCCGCACGTTGTTCCGGTTCACCCCTATTTGTATGGAACGTCGCTTCATAGCTAAAAACTAGCTTAGACATGAAGGTATCGTCTACCTCGTTCTGGACAAGGAAACATCAGAACGTTCCCTTCACATTGACGTGTTGAATAAGCTCGTTACTCCCTCACCTACTCAAACCGAGAATTATGAACGCCATCCAAACCGTAACACCAGACATGCTGATAAGAGCGTGGAACGAGCTTGATTATCTCGTAGATGTCATTCAGGCCGCTCATGGTAGTCACTTTGAACATTTATGAATGTACTAGGTTTTCCCCGCGGCTTCGCTTACGTTCCTATAGGAACAAACTTATAAGGGGGAAGTAACGGTATTTTTTAATGGATGGACACTGATCATAAAAACCGAACAGAGCACTAATGATGTCATTTTTTGGTGCTAGAACCGCTCTTTTACATAGCTACTGGTCGTCATCTATATTTCTTTGTAGATCTGGGAAAACGCTGGCAATCAGTTCCGTATCACTCTGCACCAAATTACTTAAATCCTCCGTTAGTGACACAAAACCCTCGGCATCTGTTTCTAACCGCCCATCTCCAATTTGTAATAGTGTATCAGCATAATGTCCTGTATAAACGTCATTGTAGAGGTGTATTCTCATATTTGTCGTAAAGCTGCATTTCTTGACATTTACCCATAAGCTTGACGACTTGAGACAGGCTTTGATTTCATTTGCAGGTGTGCCCCTCTGAATCACCGGTGCAGTCTCCATTCTCAGAACAATTTTCTCCTGGACGAGGCTCGAGTAAAGTGGCATATAAAGCGATAGTCATAACAAACAGTTCCTACAAGCAGAAACTGGAAGCTGCTTAAATCAAGAATCAAGTGTCCAAGAAAACAAATAAAACAAAAAAAAAAGATGTCTCAGAAATTGTACTTTAGGGAACTCAGCAAGAGCCAAACTCTCTTTACCTTCGGGTGTTTCAGCAAAGCCCATTCTGAGGAAGTGTTTCTGGTTTTGTGTCATCTGTTCTCATGACATTAACGAAGGTACGATTCACTGTTTATCGTGGAACGAGTGGGCGCCTGAAACATTTGCTGGTGTTGAGAACAGTATTTTTCTGCCAGAACGGTGATTACTTTGAAAAAGAACGTCCCTTTTTCTATAACCGTTGAAATTTGTGTTCTAATTTAACTATACTGTGTCTAAAAACTCAATTTAGCATAACTATTTTAGTGTGAGTTTTAATGTTAATCAGCTTGTGCTTTTTTATAATTGTTTTCAAAAGTAACAATGGCCTAATTCAAGGTCTAATGAATTAACCAAGGTCACACATGTCACAATAAATACTGATACAGTTATTAGCACGTGTATCGTAATAAACAGTTTTTATAGGCCTACAGGGGCTCATTTATGGGAACTCCTGGCCCAAAAAGGAGACTGGTTTCTTTCATTTAGCCATTCACACTCACGTTTTTTAATATTTCGTTAACTTTAAATCCTATTGGCGTACTTTTTTTTTATAAAGTCACTATCAATAAGTAATGTTCAGCGGGTATTTAGACGTTTTGTTTAAGTGGCCCATTGACAGCAACCTTCCCCTATGCGTGAATAAAGTGATGAGACAGTACAATTTTAATTTTACACACTGTGAAAGGATACAAAATGTGAACCAAATTACACCCTAGGAAGGACTTTTGTAAGTGTTCAATGAACCATGAAAAGCCTATATAAATATTTGGTTACAGTTTTGTGGTAGACCTAAATTAGATCAAGCCAGTTACACGGCCGAGGTGGCTAAGGCGTGATCTTAAGAGTAAGGGCACGGGTTGGAATCCTAGAGGTAGGTTAATTTACAGCCGTTTAGTTTGTACGCAACCCATGATAAGCCTTCCAGCATACAAAAAAAGTGTTAATAATTGCAAAAATAAAAAAATTATTAATTAGTTGAAAAATTAATTTTTGCACACACAAGCGCACGTAATAAGAAACAGCTGATTGCCTGTTTGCGGAAATCAACACAAGCATAAGCACGTGCTAACATTTGTTGAGTTGTGTTATAATATTAGGATGTGCGAATTTTTGTTACTAATTTTTTACTTACTTCTCTAACAAAAAAAAATGTGGGGGAAATGTACTTGGACGATTTTTGCCCGCCGGCGATTAAAAACTGTATAGGTGACCGCGTGATGATAGCTGGGCGCAGGTTTTACGGTCTTGGTCTATGCACTCCATTAGCTCGAGCAATGAGTTACGGCCTTCGGAGGTGGTTTCTGCTTAATATTCGCACCCGGCCCCGCCGGCGCGATAAACAATTTAGGTGTTAATTTAGATCGTGTTTAAATACTCTGCGGGCTAGGTTTTGCTGCCGGAGCAGGCGCTAACTCACGTGTGGATTATTTTGCGCCCCTCGCAGCTCCGTGGGGAAGCTGGACTTTGCGTTGACCGCTTTTCTTACCCCGCAGGGATCATATTTTATTTACAATACACTCATGAGCAGTTGAAATAGAAACACCTGCTCGTTGCCGAAATGGTGATAAGCACACCAAATAAAAAAAAGTTAAAACTGATCCAAATATGTTGAAACTACTCCACTTTAATCAGTAAAATTCCACTAATCATTTCAGTTGCTAGTATTTACTGATTGAACTGTCAATTATACTGATTCCTAGTGAACTACACTGGTCTGGTAGTGAAACATCGGTGCATCCTACTTATTCGACAGTAGATAACAGCTGATCAATAGAGAACTGAAGAATCTGCGAGTTCAATGACCTGAAGGCTAGACTCCACAGTGGTGTGTACAACTATGCCGATGAAGAGTGCTCATTGGTCGCTTGCTGTCATAGCGAGAGACTGTGGTTGGGCCTGCATTTTCTTGCGCGTTTGGCTCAGGTATCGACACGAGGCGTCAAATAGCGCATGGACTAACTGCAAAAGCGACGAGTTTTTTTTAATTTCGACTGGTTCCAGCGAAATTTTCATGTCTCCACTCGTCGACTGAAGGTTCAGTTAAAATAATTCTACTGCTTGAAATCACTGATTCAGATTTAGTGTGGTCACCCCGTCGAATGCAATAGTGCCCAGCTACGCGGATGTCGTCGAACCTTGTACTGACCTTCTGAGCAACAGTCGAGTTATTTACTGGTAAACCAGCGTGAGTTTACCAATTGTAGCAACGGCTTGAATGATTTAACACTTTAAGGTCTGCACGCATTTACTTAACAAGCCTAACAAGAGGGAAGTGTATCACATATATCCTACACTACACAGGCATCTGTTCTTTTTCCACCTAAGAATTCCTGCTTAACTACTAACGTCTTATTGGTCCACGCCACAACAGACGCTTTAATTGTACTGCAAAATGTTCGTTATTAGCTGACTGTCAGTCAACGGAATGTCGAGTTAACCCTATCCAATCTATTTATTTTATATATAAGAACGTATGCAACACATCGTCTACGTTTTCAAGTAGCTACACAGAAACAGTATTTTTTTTGTTGATGAAATGTGCGATGGAATGTTCTTGCGAGGTTGAAACGAAGAGCAAGTGAAAGACTGAAAATATATCTGCGTTAGTTTTTTTTTTTTCTCAAGGTCAGACAAATTTATGTATGTACTATCGTTGTTTGAGCTACACTAGAGTGAAGATTTGAGAGGTTTGTGGGGCTCGAGGTCTTGAGAGCCGATGAGGGTGAAGTGAGGTGATTACGGAGCAGTTCCGGAATCCTTGGGCGGGGGAAATGGGAGTTCCCAAGAAAATCCGCCGACCAGAGGCATCGTCCGGCACTACTCCCACGTGCGAAAATCCGGGACGACCCGGCCGGTAATCGAACCCGGTTCGCCTAGGTGGGAGGCAAATAGTTTAACCACTACACCACCGCGGCCCCATGCTTGCCTGGTGTACAGTGATTGGCAAGCACTGCTCTCCCCTCGCAACACATCCACGCTACGCCACTGGTGGACTTTCTCGACTCTAGGGGAGAGCATGTGCAGCTGCGATATGTTTCGTGTGAGAAGACGGTACCCCCTCCCCTCGTCACATCTATCACGGCCGTCGCTCGCACCAGGGGCACGGATTAAACCGGTTTCTTCAACCAAACCTCCTCCCCCTCCCCCTTCCTAATAAACCCTGCCGACCCCGGCGAGAGCAGACACCCCCGTGTCGGATAACCTTCCCCGGCCGAGATGACACGGCTCTCTGGACCACTCCAGCCTCTTCCATTGGCTTATCTCGGCGGCCGGCGGTCTTCCATCTTGGCTCCCCCGACACACACCGTCTGCGGAACTCCGCCAGCGATGAGTTGTGGCGCGAGCTCCGTCCAGAAAGAAAAAATAAATAAATAAAAAAAGAGAGAGAAGAAGTAAAAAAAAAATATGGTAGCCGGAGATAAAACGCGACGCACACCGCACACGGGCCGGGGACTCTACGTTCTGGTTTTATTTTCCAAATGCATTCCACTCATGTTTATTTCCGTGCGGAGAGGGAACTGCGCTAAGCTGGGATAAGCCCGACCTCAGCTTGAACTCCGCACAGGAGAGTTCCCCCATCCCCCCCTGGTTCGTTGGTCGGTTAGGTGGGTAGGTTGGGCCTAAAGTCTCGTCACGAAGTTAGACAAGCTCACAGAGACGAAATCACGTGGCGGTTGCTTTGATTTGGGAGTACCCATTATATGATTGGCTACACGAGGCTTTGGTAACGTTTGAGAGTCACGAGATTTGGGCAGCTCTTAAGGTGGCCGGCCGTCTGGGTAGGCCGCCGAACGGTGTGCAGAGCCCTAGAAGAAAACTTTTTTTTTTAAACCGTTTAATGCGTTTGAGTGAGGTCTGCTTACGAATAGCATTAAAGAAACGTTATGCGTCTGTATACGTTTTCCAGTTCCTCCATTTCTCTCTAATGCATGTATGGTTGAAACGGGTGTTTTCACGGTCATTTTTAAGTATAAACTTACCGGTACAAAAATTCAAAAAAAGGAATAGGGACGTGCATTAAACCTTTATTTGTATTATTACGTCATAAAATGCCAGGGTCTACGCTGAAAGTCTCACAGAGGCGCGTTAACGACGCCAAGACTGCGCGGCAGTTCAGTGCTTTGCGCGTAGAGGCGATGAGAGTGATGATGCGCATGTATCGGTCGCCTCTAGCGCTCCCACGCTTTTAGGACTCAGATGTGCCAAATTCCTTTAACCAGGCGGCCACCTTAACATCGAGGTCTTGAGAGCCGAAGAGGGTGAAGCGAGGAGAGTATGGAGCAGCGCCGGAATGGAAGGTGGGGGAAACGGGAGATCCCCGAGAAAACCCTCACACCAGCGGCATCGTCCGGCGGTATTCCCACGTGCGAAAATCTGGTAGCGACCCCTCTGGGAATCGAACCCGGTTCGCCTAGGTGGGAGGCGAGTGGTCTAACCACTACACCACCGCAGTCGCACTTTGGAAACGGGTTCTTGCGTCTGATTGGCTACTGCGTGCTGCGAAAGAATGTTCCCTATCATTGTTTGGGCTGCCGGCTAGCGAGTAGGTTACCAGGCACTGATTGTCGAACGGCGGTCCAAATTTTGTTTCAGACCAGTGACGCCATTTCGCTAGCATGTGCAACTGGAGTTCGCGAAATAACCGGCTGTTTCAGCTCTGTATTGTTTAAGTACTCAGTGGTCTCTTCAGCAGCGAGATCATTAGAGACAGAGCAAGTTACTCAAAGAACCAGGATAGGGGAAGGAATCGGCCATTGCCTGTGGCCGGGAACCCATCCCAG
This sequence comes from Clitarchus hookeri, assembly GCA_002778355.1. Lineage (NCBI taxonomy): Eukaryota > Metazoa > Arthropoda > Insecta > Phasmatodea > Phasmatidae > Clitarchus > Clitarchus hookeri. The sequence goes on from NQII01004347.1 coordinate 94,686, forward strand.
CATTCGCCCGGCGTGATTTCGGGAAAATATGGAAAAGACGAAATAAGTATGGCCGGATCCGTGAATCGAACCCGTGTCTCCCCAAATGCAAAGGCAGTGGTTTACAACAGTGGTATACCTCAGTTGGTTGCTCGTAGCTGGAGATTTGCATACTTCGCGTTATCATCGGCAACAGAAGAAGATTCTTCAGTTTTTTTTAATCAATATTACTAGCCCGGTGCTTTGCAGCAAATGGTGCAATAGTGATTCGAGTTTAAACTGTAAATCGTTATCGTTTAATGAACATCTTAGCGATTTAGAAGATAATAATATTTTAAAAATATATATCATTCCTTCCAAAAAAAAATACTCATATACAGTCAACATGAGGGTACGATTGTTTGCGAAGGGAATTAGTTGTTTAGAGCATAACCTGTGGATGCGCATGTTAAATTCAGTAAGAGTTTCAGAGGCGAACTGCTTGTACGGAACACTCGCATATCGTTCACTGAATGTGTGTATATTGTAACGTTTTAACACTTTTATTGCAGATTGTAAGCTGTGCGCATTGCATGCGGCCGAGCGTTAGGCGTAGTAATGCATCGCATCTCCGTTGCTGCCAAACACACTGTTACGATGTGTTTTGCTAACAGCCCAAACACCGTCCAGGGTAAGATGAGCTGCTGACCTAATGACAAAAGTGACACACGTGTACACGTGGTCAACTCTTTCAGACCCACTTTCATCTTAGGTAGTTTCAAATGGACTGAAACCCATTAATAAAAAAATTACACCAATATACTCTTGGTTAATTTTTTCGGCCCCACTTTAAGCTTTGCACTCTGCACACATTTACAGGAATTCCAGACGAGCCAGAATTATAATTTTTATATCCTCCGTTATAGGAACGCAATTTTTCCTGGTCTCTTGTTTTCCCACTTAACACCGTCATATTAGTTCGCACTACATTTGACACTCTTACTCCATAAATAGTGCCAGCAGTTTCCCGCGAAAAGCTGTGTGCGAGGACTAGGCTTCAATATGCTACGTGCACACGTGACCAATTTCCTTTGGAAATTGGTCACGTGTCTTTTTGTGAGGAGGACATTTTCCTGCCTGACTGGGATCGATCAGATTGAGTTACTCCTATACTGAGAGTCTGTGATTGGCTGCCAGGCATCTAAGACGCGAGACAATTAAAATCATCCATTCACGAAAGTGGAGTTGAACTAAAGTGCTTCGAAGTAGAACTATAGTGGTGGAATCATTTCGTTTTAAACAGGTTGCCCCATTCATAAATAATGAAACTTACTTCTGGTTGGCGGTCAGACAAAAAAGGATTTGATAGTCCCCTAATCGTATATCCTTGCATATGTAACAGACAATAAAGTCTTTATTGATCATTTCAGTTGTTACATAAATATTCTTATTTTTAATAACGATAATTAGTGCTGATGCGCTTTACAGTTGTTTTTAAGATCCCTACAAACAGTAATGAAAGTCGAAACGAAACAATGCATCTGCATCCATGAAAATTTTGTTTTCAATGTCAGATAATTTTTTTAAGACCGAATTACACTCTCGTAGTGTTATGAGTATTCATTTGTCATTTCAAATGTTGCGAATAAGAAATATTTTGGTTCATGCTGTACTTAAGCACGCACGGCAAGATTTTCTCGTTATCGCAAACATGTTGTATCTGTGTTCGCCTGTAGTATTATGAAGCATGCATAATCTAAAACAGTAACACGGGTTACGGGTCATTTACTCTAAGGAATTTCATTGGCGATGAGTCTTTCGGTGTAAATCACCGGCAAAATATAACCTCCCTATGCTTTATGTACACAATGTATTACACTGAGTCTGGATGGGAGTGGATTACTCATGGGTCAAATTAATGCGTGTATTTATAGCGTATTTTCCCCGTCATCGCAGCCCACTTGTTACTGAAATTGGAGAAATTTGTTTTAAAGCATAAAATGAGATAATTACAAACCTCATTCACAAGATATTCAAAAATGGTTTTTCTGGTATCGTAACAATATTTACGTATAAATAGATTCATTTTTACACAGTTGTGGCCGAAAATTTAATTTACTACGTGTAAGTTAGTCCCAATATTTAAACCGTTTAAGAGCACTTTTTTTATGTTAAAAGTGGAATAATAATTGAAAAAACACTCGAAATTAAAATAGCGTAAATAATTTTTATATTGAAAAACACGCAGTTTTTAAATAGATTTTGATTTGCCATTATTTCAAATACAGATGCTATGCAAAAGGCAGGACATAAGATACAATTTTTTCGTGACGTAAACTAACAAAAGACCTAATAAGATACGTTTTGAGGTTTGTATACACATTTATGTCGGCCTCGACCTAGTTTACGCGTTAAGCGACAACCTTTCGTCAAAAACATGTTGTTGTAAACAGTATATGTAACATCAAGATAGGGTTATTTTTCCAAAAGAAAATTGTATCAGAAGTGCATCTACGAATATGAATTTTACTTGATTTATGTTAAACTGAAATAAAACAAAAAAATAATAATACGTGCAAAAAAGTATTTAACGGCCATTTACTGCATCTTAGCCTTCAAGCACACTGGGACAACCTCATCTGTTTAATTAAATTGTCTTTCAGGTCTGGTTAGGCAAGCGTACAAGAAGACTTGCGCCACACTTAAAATACTGGTTACGAAGAAATTAAGTAGGGACTCGTCTCAAACATGGCCGCGATTCGGTGACCAAAAAAAAAAATAACTGGCGTGGTTGTGAACCCGGAGCTGACGTCGTACAAAAGCGCTAGCCGCCAGGGGCTGTTAGATGGGCAGTTCTGGTCGCCCGAGCATCATGGCTACCCCCAGGAGACTGGTCATCCACCCCTCGGGAAGGGTGCGTGATGTACGGCGAGGGGTGGCGGCGTATCTGTAATGGCGACCGAGCGTCCTTTCACCCCTATCGCATTAACACGGCGAGAACCAGTCCTCGTTCTCGGGGGGTGAAGGTTGCGAAGGGAGGATCCCAGAAAGGAGAGGTGGTCATTCCACGAGTCGTTAGCAAATAAACAACTGTCAACCCTGGACATTGAGACGTCAAGGATAAAAAGACGTAAGGGCGGAGGGGCACCGAATAAACCAGCAGAAGACACCTTGAAGGGAACCTTATTGTAATACACTGTACCCCCTTTCCAACTTGTGCCGTGACTCTACGGTCTTATTGAGCACGGAAATAACGGGGTTTGCGAGGTCGAGTCTCGGACCGAATGAGACGTTTCTTCAGCTGCCTCGTGCATGCGATTGCCGCCCGTCCCCGGAGACGCAAGGCGATCGTCTTTTGTTCGCTAGCATATCCGTGGGAAAACTCAACGAGCCCTGACGTCACGCTGAATAAGCCATCGTACGTCTGCGCACACGGGACTTGATCGTCGAGAGCATCATATTCCCATAGAATTCTTATAGTCTACGACAGTAAGTTCACTCGCTCCGGTTTCACGCATAATACAGGTCTGGTTGGTTTCTGTACGTGCCCCGGGCAAGGAACTGGGAAAGTGTACATACGGCATTCTCAGTCCTGCTGTGAAATATGGTCAGCGACAAAAAAAAATGCTTATGCTGTACCATAACAAATTATTTATAAAAATTTTTAAAAAAGTGGAGCAACATGCTGCGTCTTCGCAGTCCTGAATATACTACAGTGTCCCATATGACAGAGCACCACGTGATTCTAATAGGCTATACTGAAGGTTAATTCTATTATTGGCCTATCTCATCATTAGCGTGATGAATAAACTGCGACACAATGCAGAAGTGTACGTAATGATAAGTATATATTGTCAATAAATAATTGTACAACTAAAAAGCAAAGGTCAAGAGGTCAAGATGTGTTCAATACCAACACAAAAGTGGAAAAGCAATAATTAAAAAAAAAAAATTTTTATTGTAAGTCACCGTTCTCGCAAAAGTAATTTTTGTCATTCATCAGAAACACGCATTTTTGTTTTTTGCTACTGAAAACTGCTGCGTATTTCATTGCAATAAAATAAATATTTGGGGGGATTTAAAAAGCAATCCATCTAACAAGAAAATAAATAAGTTCTGACATGTAGACCTTAAAACCTTTCAAAATCGTGTAACTTTCGACTTTGGTAGGCGAAAAAATTAGGCCAAGGCGTTAATAAACATCAACTACTGATCGATGATGCGCTTGATGTCGATAACGATATCAATATGTCAGTATTTTCAATGACTGTTTGTAGGTAGATATTCTGTCTTAAGTATCGATTATTGTTAAGTGTATCAAACCTTCGAACGAGTCGGGAGTGGCGTGAACAATAAGACGGAGATCAACAAAACTGGGATCTGAAATAATGGACACAGGCGAATCAATTCAATCTGTGTCTTGGAAGGTCATTTATTATGGTCAGCCTGCGAATTGTGGAGAATACAACAGCCGGGTTCTCTTCGGTTCTCCAAGGTCCGCAATATTCAGCGCGGAGAGTGTGCTCGATATTCACGAGGTCGGCGGCGATTAATCGCGAGGCCCGCCCGGTTCCAGCGGCCGTGCCCAGTCGTCCTCGCGGTCGTAAAGTGATGTGTTTTTATTTCCCCTGCGGACAACACCCTCCCTTCGCGCCTTCCTTTGGGGTTGGTACTTTACGTAAAATAAAACATTCATGGCCTGCTTCACCGCTTAAAGTCCCAGAGGTGATGGGATACTAGGCACGCGTGTCAGTATGGCGATATATCGATCACGAAACCATACTTTTGAAATTTCGCAATCGCGATATGGGCCAACAATGTAGAGCAATATATCACATATCGAGATATTGGCGGTATGCGATATTGGCGATTTTGCGATGCCACTTTCTCAAAAGTCTATTCACTGGCTCAGCAGTTAATGACAAATAGCTGAGTCCCGATCACAGAGATTACTGAACCCACGAAATGCTCCTCTCGTTAATCCACAAGTTTGTTTATAGCCTACATAGCATAACTTAACTTTTTGTTGATTTAAAATAAAATGCACGCGTAACAGGTCTATGATTTTTATAAGAAAATTTATTTTTCATAACTACAGCGAATTTAGTCTAACAAATTTCAGGAAATTAAGAAAACAACGTATGTCCTCTGATGAAACTTGTTTCTGATATCAGCACAGTGATCGGCAGAAACTTATTTTAAATGCAGCATAAAGATTGCCAAGAGATGAAAGTTTTTTTGAAACAGCGCTTACGGCTGAAGTTGGCAAATTTGGAAATCCAGATGATGATGGCCAACCTATTGGTTTTTTTATGCAGATTGTTCAAATGTTCATGCCATTCCTGTGACATTAAAAACTGCCTTTGTGTCAAATACTCGCCTGAAAAGTCAGGTGTAATATTATTCTGGACTCACATAAGTTTCCTATTTTTTGTACTAAATTACAATTTTTTTTTGCAAAAATCACATTGTTTTAAAAGTTAATCACTATTTATTAGAAAAAAAACATGTCAATTAACTTGTCAGTTTTCACTTAAGCTACAGCATACATATATAGTTGTCCCGCTAATCGGCGCCCATTATTTCCCATTTTCGTGAATTCGAAGAAAAATAAATTACTGTAACTAACTGTTCTTTACATTTCCTGTAAAGAGAGACAACAGTCACTAAAATATTCAGGTTAAGCTGCTGGAGAAATGTCTAACTGCAAAAAAACTGTAACACAATAAAGTAGGGAAAAATTATCTAAATGATAAAATTATAAACTCTAATGTATGGAATTTCAGACCATGCATCTGGTTAAAAAAAAACTGTTGCTGATAACATTTGCGTCAGCAAATTGCAAGGGTAGTAAAATTTCGCGAAATAATTTTAAAGACAAGTTATATTTCAAAGCACTGTAGTGTTGTTTACCTATTTTCATTGGCTGAATTATTTTTTGACGCGTGTTGTCTGCACACGAATCACGTAGGAGCCGTGCCGAAGTTCCAGAATTCTGAGTGGCCGAGTCAAATGTGAAAGCGCCTTTTCAAGAAGACAGCAACCAATGGCAGTAGACAAACTGCTGTTTATAGTATTGAGGTCTACTGTGCACTAGTATTTTTTTTCGCGAAAAATCACTAGCTACGGATTGTGCGTGCATAAAATAACTGTAACTTGTGAATGAAAAATATAATGTTTGAATCTCTCGCGTCTGAAAGTATGGTACTGAGAAATTTGCTATAGATAGTTTTGTGTCGATTCCCCGCCCCGCGCGCGAAGGAAATGAGTATACTGTGTCCTATATTGTCCTTACACGAAGCTCTGAATTGGCGCCAAGTCTTTTCTCCGTCATGCTGCGCGCCAATAGTGAACTTTAAAAACATATATCCTTTTGTTTTGTTGGTGGGACGTTGGTAGGAAAGCTCATCTTAGTCTCCCTTAGAAATGTCGAAGATATTCTCGCGGTAGATTTTAAGGAATTTTCATTTTTGACCGTATTGAAGGGTTTCACTGCAATATTTGCAATGTATAGGGGCAATGATATTTCGCGAAAAGATTTTGAGACAAGATACAATACAAAGCACTGTAGGGTCGTCCAGCTTCTTTGATTGGCTAAAAAATGTTCTGGCCCGTGTTAATCGTTTGCGAACGAATCGCGAAGGTTCAGTGTCGGAGCTACTTAGTCCTGAGTGGCTTGGTCAAAGACGGACACGGCACCGGCAGCCAATAGAGGTATAACAACAGCTGAGGTGTGTATATAGTGTTGAAGTCCACTGTGTGCACCGTTTTTTACGCGAAAAGTCACTGGCCGTAGCAANTAGTGTTGAAGTCCACTGTGTGCACCGTTTTTTACGCGAAAAGTCACTGGCCGTAGCAATGTGATCTCATTAGTGTGGGGATATGTTGCGAGCACGTTCGGGAGTTGCCTCATACATATATATAGATGTATGTGTGAGTATGTGTGTGTGTGTGTGTGTATGTGTGAGTATGTGTGTGTGTGTATGTGTGTTTGTGTGTGTGTGTGTGTGTGTGTGTGTGTGTGTGTGTGTAAGGCACTTGGCGAGACAGTTCGCCCGCCAGGTTAGTGGGCACATTAAGATTCTCGCCTACCTGGCCCTTGAAATGGCCAGCAATAAAAGCGAAAGACGGCTGCATCATCATTCCAATGTACACAAACCCACTATTTTACGAAATATGGTATTGTAAGCAATTTAACTGCATCACAACGCCAATAAAATTGTTAAGAGATAGTCTGTTGTATAAATAAATGACTGGTGGATCCATTAATTTTTTTATCTGATTGGTTGTTCGCACTTCTGTTACACAAATAATTTACAACTAATTAGGCAACAAGTCAAGACGTTTAAGAAAATCACACGATTATGAAATCAAAAAGAGACTACCGACCGTTAAAAGCTGTAACGAAGTAAGTAAGTAAAGAAGTAAGTAAGTAAGCAAGTAAGGCGTATGAAATAGTATTGCTCAAAACCACTGCCACTAGTAAAACGCCCGCCCTGCAGTCACATCACAGAATATCTAGGTGTAGAAATTCAAAACGGTCGAGTACATCCTATACTTGATTTTCACTCCCTGCAAAATGAGCCGACGCAGTTTCAATATGACTGCATGGACATCTCACATCAGCGCCAATAAACGAACTTTCCAGAAGCCAGCGCAATGCACAGAATATAAAAGCATGCGGGAACGAAACAGACACGTTGGCTATTCCGCCAACTCCAGCCGCACACGCCAGCAAAATGGCGTCACTGTTCAGCAACGTGTCGACATACCGTTCACAAATCACCACCTGGTAAATTACTTATCGGCCGGCAACCCAGCCAATCGGGAAGCTTCTTCAGCTCGCATCGACCAATCGGAGACTAAATCTCGCGCAGTCAAGCAGCGCTTGGGAACGCCTACAACCACGGGAAACCGCATTGTCGTTTCGCATCTGTATGCTTACTTATTCGTTGCTCAAGATTTGTTTCAGCAGCATCACACAGCAAATGAAAAAATTGGGAACGCTTCCGCCCAGAAGGTTTTGTTGAGTAAAGCAAAGTTTGTTTCGCCGACCAAATCAATTGTTTAAATAGTGGCAACAAAATATTTTGTTCTTGAGACCAAATTATTGTGTTGCTGTTATTTGGCTGCCCCGAACAAAGACTTGGTTCGCGCAACTAAATATGTGTTGTTCTCTACGTACATTAAACGGTTTCGGTCGATGTAAAAAGAATTGGAAGCCAGATCGATATTAGAACCTAGATCTTCTGCACACTTCGAATACTAGAAAACATGAGCAATTAAATATTTCTAGTTTTAAAGCATATGTCAGGTAAATTTTAACAGTTATACAAAAGTAGCGCAACCACAGTGTATCCTTCCGCCACAGCTGTTCTGTCAAAGATGAAGAAAACGTCTGTAAACAAATTCACGAGTTCAGTGCACATTTTTTCTCGCGTTTTCCTCTTGTTTCCTTTCAAGTCAGGCACTGAAAGCCTGGCGTCAGCTAATTCCAGTCTAGTACTAACTAAAATGTCGGATATTACAGCTAGGTTGCCATTCCGACCCGTCTATTTCTATAATGGCCAAGTAAGGCTGCTTGCGGTCTGCTTATTTTATTTCAAAGAGAACAAAGGGGGGCGGTCTTTTAATTCAACGTATTTCATGAGACGTCATTGTTTTGCAATTTTTACGAGACAGTGTCATTGAACTGTATGGAGCAGTGAAGAATTTTGCTCGTACTGGAATGACGTTCAAATTAGGGCCAATTATAACTTCGAAAGTCTTAACTTCCACGAAATAGTAAAACGCGATAAATACGCCACTGTTCGTACCGATGCGAGTAATAAATAACATATGGTGGTTAAACATTTCTACAGAAGTTAACCTTACACTCTTTAGATCTTCAGTATAGGCGCAATAAAGAAGTAATGTTATTTTTTATACTACAAAATAAAGTTGACAGTGCGGTTTTCTAAGCCACGTACATTTCGTACATTATAATAACTGTTAAAAATTAATAATTCACAAAACACGCAAACTTAATGATTGTAATTACTAATCGCCATTCCTGTGACAACGTGTTGTTCAATGGCAGTCCTTGGACCACTATACTGCACTAAACTCATGTTTGTTTGTCACTGTTACGAAATAATTTATTTGTGTAATCATTCAGAAAATTCAACACTTCACCAGTTTCCTGAAACCAAAGAACAAAAGATTCGGAACATTAATATATTTGTGGTGCTTCATGGCTGTTACAGGAAATTGCGGACCAAGCCACTTTACGAAACGGTTAGTACGTGCCGATATTATTACATTTCACTAAAAAAAATGGACGGAAAAGACACCTACAACCAACTATGCTTAATGAAAGCAGAGACAAACGTAATTAACCAAGGATAAAATATTCCAACACCACCAGAAGATACTCGCATAAAAATTAAGAATAATAAAACGCCATACTGGCATTCACCGGGCAGGAGACGTTTAACTTATCGCAAGTGTCGGCATGCTCCGTCATAATTGCTAACCTGTTTTAAAAACTAATTCGCCAGAACCCAGTACTCTTGTATATTCCTTAAAAATTTAATTTAAACTGTAAATGTTGTAGGTAAAATTAAAGTTTTAAAATACAATTTTTAGTTGTAATGGTCACGATCAAGACCGCCAACATAACAACATATAGCCCAAAACAACTCATCAGCTGATACAATACATTTACTGTATACAAACAGTGTAGGTTGATGACACTGTATGTCAAAATTTGCGCTACTTATTTGAAATTGACAATACAAGTTACATTTTTCCAGTCAAGAGTAAATACTGTTCAGGAAAGAAGGATTTTTATTATTTGCTGCGATTAAGGTTTTGTGTTTGATACTATACTTGCATCAGTGTTAACGTATTATTACTACAGACCTGAAAANTTTGCTGCGATTAAGGTTTTGTGTTTGATACTATACTTGCATCAGTGTTAACGTATTATTACTACAGACCTGAAAAATTCGCGTTTTCATTTCGGGACAAGCTAGAATTCAAAACCCCCGTACGTTTGTATTGCTAATGCTGTTTTTACCCTTTAAATTACACCTCCTGGACAACTCTGAGCCTATAATAAATACACAGTAAAATGCAGGCCGAATAACCGTCTTCCGCTAATACTACAAGCAACCAATGAACAGTGATATATGCANAATACACAGTAAAATGCAGGCCGAATAACCGTCTTCCGCTAATACTACAAGCAACCAATGAACAGTGATATATGCATAATTTTGCATACAGAAATAGAGTATAGCCTACAGGTCACTGAACTCGCGAATTTTTCAGGTCTGTAGTTATTACATCTCGGGACCAACAAATAATGGGGTTTGCGCTTGATATTAAAACGAACCCGACGTGTTATCTCAAAAAAAGAATGGCATCTCTTCCATGTAAAGGACTTCACTTTTGTACTCGGTCGTCCTGCGTGCATTTTAGACCATTAACACTCTTATTTTGCGGCGCCCCATTACATCTGACGCCGCCGCCGAAAGGGCTGATAACGGAATTCAGCAGGCGTTTTGTATACGTCCATAGACACGTCGACTGACTGGCGTGAGGGGGGAAAAAATGGAAATTAAAATGTCTTTTTAATTCTGTCGCTCAAATTGACCGAATATTTTTTTTTTCNCGTGAGGGGGGAAAAAATGGAAATTAAAATGTCTTTTTAATTCTGTCGCTCAAATTGACCGAATATTTTTTTTTTCCCCCTCGTATGTGGGATGTCCTGTATGCGGCCGTTCTACAACGCTAAATTCGGCCGAATAAATCGCTCTCGCGTCGNCCCCTCGTATGTGGGATGTCCTGTATGCGGCCGTTCTACAACGCTAAATTCGGCCGAATAAATCGCTCTCGCGTCGCGCCGTGCTTGTGGTTTAATTTACAATAGATCTTTTCCTTCGCCCCTGCGAACGATTAATCCCCCAGTCGGTCAGCGCGAGACCCCAGAAAAACACACCACGTTTACCCATCCTGCCCACAACCCAGCTCACGGCTGGAGTTGCCAACTGTTTCGGGAGAAAGTCTCTAAACAAAAATCTGTAAAAAAAAAAAATACCAGTAGTTATTTATTAAGCATTTATTTATTACGCATTTGTTTATTAAGGTATGGTTGACTTTCCTTCTACCGAAGCCTAACACATGCTATACTCAACATTTCTTATATATAAAAATGTGCAGAACGAACAGTAGAATGCTTGGAAGTAAATTACAAATTATTTACAAAAAAAAACAAATGCACGAAGTCAGTCTTGCAGCATTACACGACACAATCACACGCGCGCGCTCTCTTAGAGATGCAGAGATCGTTAAGGTAGGATTTATTAATCTGTTCCCTGAACGTGTCAAAACTTTCAATACTTCTGTGTATAGGGCAGTAAACCGTTCCATAACTTTTAACACCGTTACAGTGAAAGAATAAGAGTAAAATTTAGTTCTGTGCGAGGGAATTATCAATTAGCTATGGGGTTCAGAGCGTGAGGTTTAATGGTTGGCGATCGTCCTGATTACAAAAGTCCTTGGAAAGGTAGCGAGGTCTGGAGGTACCTAGGATTTTATGGAATAGGAAACCGGGCGTAAGTACGAGTAGCTCTTCCGTTAGCGTGCTTGGGTCATGACAGCTTCCTGAGGTAAGGGCTTAAACTATCAAGTGGGTTTTTGGTTTAGAATGTACTTCACACGTGTGTTTTGTAGTTCCTGCACACACGCTGCGTGGAGGAGGCGTGGCCAGGGAGAAAGGGGGTGGTGTGATAATGGGGGATTTTAACCCCTCCCTTCGTCCCTGAGGTTGTTATCAATTAGTATTATAAAGTTTTTAATGTGCCATTAATCGCAGCAAAATATGCAGTCATCGTAAACTATGATGAATGCGATTATATTCTGATGCAATTCTTATCCTAGTATTTGTGCTAATCAACATGTTCGTCAGCAACCCTAATGTCAGTGTAACCTGCGTCCCTTTTCCTCAGTCGGTGTAACCCTCCCCTTCAGAAATTTCTGGCTACGCCACTGACTCTTTGTATATTTAAAATTAAATTAAGACAACGTGTATGAATATATTTGTTTTCGTAGTCTGAAATATTATTTATTATTGTTTGTTCCATATGCTTACCGCAACAGCTACATATAAATATCGCTGTTAAAAAAAATAGAAGAAAAAAAAATCAGAAATTAAGAGCAAAACAAAATCCTATCTGGAATACTTTAATGTTATATTCGTTAGACATACGCACAAACGCACAGCACTCTCAAACTGTATTGATGGGATCTTTCAAGTACTCTTTTAATGCGGAAGTTCCCAAAACACCAACTACGAAGGGGTGAAACCGTATCGTAATTGTAGCAAGAGACAATCCATACGACTCCCTATAATGAGATAATCATATGCAATAGAACATGAAATTACGATGGCCTCTACAGGTGTACACTATACATTTCTGAAAACATTAACGTGCATTGATCTGATAATAGAAAAAAAAAAATGCTTCAGTCTTTCTTCAAATTACCTGATCTGACATATATATTTNCGATGGCCTCTACAGGTGTACACTATACATTTCTGAAAACATTAACGTGCATTGATCTGATAATAGAAAAAAAAAATGCTTCAGTCTTTCTTCAAATTACCAGATCTGACATATATATATTTTTTAAACATAAATCATTAGCATTTCGAACTGCCGCAAATAAGAAATTTCGCCACCAGACCAATTTTTGTTAAATCGTTAGATCTGGTGAGAAAATCACCAAGTTGGCAACTCTGCAGCCTGGGCGGGTTCTATTTGTACACGCGTCTCGTTTCCGGCCGCGTGTGACGTACTGCATGTTTATGCCCGGCTCATTCCACGTGTCAACGAACGTGAGGTAGGAAAAATGGCTGGCTGTGGTGAGGGAGGGGTGGATAGTTTGAAAAGGAAGGGGGGTGACTGTGTTTGCTGGGGCTAAAGGTGGAGGAGGAAGGGATAAGAGAGAACCACAATATTTATGGTTCGGGGCTTTGATGCGGTCGTATAAGCCGGCATCGTCTCTCAACTCCCCCAGAAGCCAGTTCGTTTACAAGTTTTTACAGCGAGGCGATTACCGGCACTGATTATAAGTGTTCCGCAGCGCCTCTTTAAAATGTTGATTTTTTTTTTTAACGTACACGCACCGTAAATCATTTCAACTGATTGTAAAACCGCGAAAGGATAAATAAAGCTGGCTTCATTTCACGCCCTTTACGAAGGCCGTTCAATCGGGGTTATTTGTTTGCTGGCGTGATTTAAGTCTCCGTAACTCAGGCGAAAATAGCTACATGTTCCGCCTACTGTTTAAACACTTACATTAATGGAACGTAGTAAAACCGGATAGTTTAAGTTATAAGAGCAAGCTTATTGTTTTTTTCATCTTTGGTGTCTGTGAACTATCTTCAGTTTCCTTTCTCTCGGTTGAAAATTGTGTGAATGCGTGACATTCAAAATATTTTAAGGGTAGCTAAAGCTGAAAAGTTATTTATGCAATAATTTCCGATGTGAAAGAAAAAAGCGATAACAGTATATTTTGAATATCGTTTGAAGTAAAAATACTATATGACCTATTTAAATACCATAACTATATAATGTCCTATGGGGCTCTTCTCTACTTAATTTGCGACGGAAATTTAACAACGGCAAAGTAAAAATTAATTCTTATAAATGTTTGAAAACGTATTCCTACATGTGAGCTGCGTGTAACATGCCACTCTCACCCTCTCCCCCCACCTCCCACCCGCAAAATTATTTTTTTATATTTGTGAAAAATACTGCCGTCATATCAACCATGACCCAAGAAGAGGCAATTTAACGTAAGTTAAATGTTACACACTGAGAGAGAGGCCAACAAAATATTTGTTTGTAGGTTCAAAAATATATTTGGTTGCCCCAATAAAATAGTGTGATGAGTAAACAAACCTTGAAAAGTTACAAAATTATAATTTTTTTCATATAACAAAATATATTTTTGAATGAACAAATCCTTTATGTTGGGTCAAAAAAATTAAACTGTCAGCAAAATATTTTGTTGAATCAACTTGTATATACACTAAAGAGCCAAAAAAACTGGTACACCTGTCTAATATCATGTAGCCCCCCG